>JAMSGN010000014.1:0-54810 GCA_030462905.1 Jamesozyma gamospora
GATGAATTAATTGGTAAATTAATATATACAAACTGCATTTCGCTGTGCAATTCATACATTTTTTATATAATTTTGTAGATTTATCAGTTTCTTCGTAAAGGATGAGCGTGTTTGATGTCAAAAAAAATTATGGTAACACGAAGGAAGAACAAATTAGACTCTGGTAATGGCTGAAGCAGAATGTTAAAGATACAGAAATCGACAGCACAATATATAAAACCAAATTCACAGAGTAAACCAGAACTAGCATCAAGTCATTGTGCCAGAAAATTTTAGATCTAGAATAAAATTTAAACAAATTTCCTGGGTTTCGTTTTGCAAAAATATTAACAACTCATCTGGTAAAAAATAGTGCGAAATTTCAATTAACGAAGAAATGATGAGTTCTTTGACAGAAAAGTCAAAAATTTCTTTGGAAGATGGTAAGAAGGAAATTTGTAATCATGATAAATCGAAAAACCCTAAGACAACACCTAGAAGAGTAAGAAGAAATGGCCATCTACGAAAACATTTAAAATTTAATTTTTCAAAAAATATGAAGTTAGAAGGTACAAATTATGATGTTATTACTTCCATGGAATATTTAAGTGAAAAGTATGGATTGAGAAAAAGTCATTATATTGAAAAATTTATTAAATGTATTCACAGAAAAATCAATCATGATGTTAGTCGTATTACTGATAAATATATCGAATCATTAAGTCCCTGGGTTAAATCTAAATTGTTTTTATTATTAGTTACTTTATCTGAAAAAGGTGGTCCTGAATATTGGTTAGATAAAACTGATACTGGAATTGAGAATGATGACATTATTAAAGTTGATGATATTCAACATACAAATGAAGATGAATCCAAGCCTAACCTGGCTGACGATAAGATGAATAAAATTGAAAACAATGAAACTTTAAAGAAAAAAAAATTAAATGATATAATTGAAAAGAAGAATGAAAGAAAGATTACCACTTTGACAGAATTAATTATTCAACAAAATATTAATCAAGATTTTAATGAAAATACTTATGATGAAAATTATGTATTTTCCTCTATTTGGGCAAATTTTATGGAAGGTTTAATAAACCATTATTTGGAAAAAATTATTGTTCCACATTCTGAAATGAAAGTTTGTCAACAATTATATAAACCAATGATGAAGATTATATCTCTATATAATGAATATAATGAACTTATGGAGAAAAGTGAGCGAAACGGATTTCTTCCACCATCAAAGGATGATGGCAAAATTACTTCTAAGGAAAAGGAAAATATAGAAAAAGATGATATTGTAGCTAAAGAAAGATTACAAAGAGCTCAAAAATTATTATGGCAAGCACGCCAGGATATACCCAAGACTATAAGTAAAGAATTAACTCTTTTATCAGAGATGTATTCTACATTATCAGCTGATGAACAAGATTATGAACTAGATGAATTTGTTTGTTGTGCTGAGGAATATATTGAATTAGAATTTCTCCCTGGTTTAATTCAAGTTTTATTTGAAAATTGTGGATCTTTATCATTTTGGAAAGTATTGCTTGTTCTAGAACCATTTTTCTATTACATTGAAGATGTAGGTGATGCAGATGATGAATCTATAGATTTAAGAGAACATATATCTGATAATAATTCAGGATCAAATGAAATATCTAAACAAACATTTAAACCTGATCCAAGAGTTATTACATTAGAGAAAATATGTGAAGTGGCAGCAAGACAAAAATGGATTTAATAATATGATATCGTTAAATAACTCTATATATTTACGTACATTTGCTTATGATAATCGTAGACAATTCAATATTTTCATTTTTTGCAAAACAATCAAATATTAATTGAAAACCATTGTTTATATATTACATAGTCAAACAGAAGGAAAAAAAAAAGAAACATGAACCAAGGGTAAAAAAAAAATTATTGCTTAACTTTGTTTACTGGTTTTTTTGTTGAATGATGGTAATTCATCATACTTATGATTTTTCATATTCTTAAATTTTTTCATATTGGCAATTTTACCAAGAACCCGACGTTTTTTACCCAAAGCACTATTAGTGATGGTTGAAAAATCTCTATATTTACCATTAACTTGTAAAAAGAAATATATAACAACAAGTACGATCACAACAACAGTTGGAATAGTTAAAGCAATATAATACCACTTGTCGTCGTTAATACCGGCATCAATTAAAGCCCATTCTTCCTTTGTGGTCTTTGAAACTTTTGAACCAAGAATAATATGTAACAAAACACCATTAGCTAATGGATTAAATTCATCATCTGGTATATAAGATGGTTGAACAGAGACAACAATTCTACGTTCATATTGTTTTTGTAACATATCTTCAGTGACTTCGATTGGGTAAACACCATCGATATTATTAATCCATTCAGAAGAGAAAAAAGTAGCTTTTATATCTCTCTTTTGTAAAGAACTATTACTTGATTCAATATCTCTCTTATGGAAACCCTTTTCAGTTGATTTTTCTTTAACGTAAGATAAATGAACACGAACTTTATCAGCAACTTCACCAGAATTTTCATCAGTGAAAAATTTAGTATACCAAGTAACAAAATAAGTTGAAGCAACTTTCCAACGAGAATTTTCACGAGGAGTACAAAATGGTTCACTTGGAACATCCTTAGCCAACCCTTTTTTAAAATAACGTTGTGGAGTACATCTAATAATTGGGTTTAATGAAGTATATGTATCATCTTCATCGATATAAACTTCTTCCTCGAAATGTTCATCTGGATCCATATTGTGAGCTTTCAAATCTTCATAAGAATAAGTACGAACAGATAAAGTTTTGAAATAAGTAGAATAATCAGGATGCCCTCTTTTAGTACGACCTTTATTAATTTCCGGTTTAATTGTCTTGGGACCACCTTCTTTGTTTAAACTAACCCATGGTTTTAATGGATCTGGAGTAGGGTCGGCTTTAGCAGAAAAAGTGACACCAGCAATAACTGTTGGAGTGACTACTTCACGTACAGTAGAAGAGATGGTACGAATCCAAGGTTTTGGTTCTTCGGATGTAGTCTTTTCTTCATCCTTTGGACGATGAACATTTTTGTAACCATTGGCAAGACTCACCAACAGTGCTGAAAATAAAAGTGAAGAAACTTTCATGATAAAAATGTATATATGTGGTTGATCCTCCTTCAAAGTAAGTAAAAAGAAGGGTATAAGTTTTGATATTTAATGATAACATTTTTAAATGTAATTCACATCAAGTTTGTTTGTTGGCGATGCAAGAATCAACATTTTTCCGAGTGAATAATGAAATTACGGAAAAGAACAAGAAACTGGAAAAGTTTTGCTCATCGAAAACTTTCTTGATAAAAACATTGCAAAATAAATAAATTGGTGAAATGGCAACTATACAAGAAGCAAATGGAAATAATGCCACAGACAGAGAAGTCATTGAGTCCATGGTGAGGACGAATCTTGTGCATTTCCAGCTGTGGTCAGATGTCAGTATACAGAGTAAAGTATTGCCTTGGCGAAACACTAAGATACGATTGCTGAAGGGATGTCCTCCACATCCACTCAATAACGATGAAGATACTGAAATTACCAATGACAATGTAGAGTATATTTTACCGGTGAGTATGTCGCAGTATGAAAGTGAGTTTATCACACTGGAATGTCTAGATCAAGTGTTTGATGTTCTATGTGAACCTCATTTGGAAAGAATTGTCCTGGCTATTGTGAACGATGATGGAACAATCGTCTTCTATTTTGTTTATAAAGGTTTACACAAACCGAAGAAGAACTGATATAAAGCATATCTTCCATTAATTATTATCTATCAACTATATATCATATCTTTTTTTTTTTATTTAATTCCAATGCATTTTTACCTCTTAGGACTAGTGAATGGCTTTTTGTTTTGCAACAGCACCATTGGTAACTATTTCTTGAAGCCAAGATAATTCGATTCGACTGACATTTCTGGCGTATCCCTTTGTTGTAAAAACATATTCTATATACATGATACCTGGACAATTTTTGTTCAAGAATAACATAGAAGATGGATGTACACTAATGGCTTCACCTGTACTAACGGTACGGTATGATCTGTCTGGCATGCCAATGGCCGCATTCTTTGCAAACCCAGTAAGGAAACATTTTAATATTTGAGCTATTTGATCTCTATTTTCCCCAATCTTACTATTAGAATCTTCATCAAATGTTTTATCATTACCAAAATCCGAAAAGATTCTTTTACAATACATTCTTAGTTGCTCTCTAACCTTGACGACGTTTTTAAAACCACGATAGGACACACATAATTCTTTACACCATGTATTTCTTTCTTGACTCGAGGAACTTCCTTTGTCTAATTCATAAAAATAAATGTCAAACAATTCTTTCATCATAATCAGGTCCCCATATTTTTTACCTCCACTACATAGAGACAAACGACGTTCATTAACTTCATCACGTTCCTCAGGTTGTGGATTCAGTAATAAATTCTCAACACTTAAACAAGAAACAATATCAATAACTTGCTCCAAACATCCGGCTTCACTTGCTCTAATTAAAACACTACTTAAATGTGGTTGAATTGGTAATAATGCCATTTGTTCACCCTTTTTGGTAATTTTCCCAGAATCATCCAAAGCATTTAATTGATACAATTCTTGTAATGCCATTACTAATGCTTCTTTACCAGGGTTTTCAAACCAACTCCAATTGACTATGTCCTTGATACCATATCTTTTTAACATCAAGACAGGTGATGTAATATCACTACGAGAGATTTCTGGTTCAGTTTGCGAAGGAAGTTTCGAAAAATCTTTTTCGCAATATAATCTATAACATTTACCTTCACTTTCTCTACCAGCACGACCACTTCTTTGTAAAGCACTTGCTTGTGAAATGGGAACTGTCAAAAGCGTTGCAAGACCTAATTGATGTCTCCAAACTTTTACTTTTCGCAAACCAGAATCAACAACAAACTTAACACCTGATATGGTAACAGAAGTTTCTGCAATATTAGTACTAAATATAACTTTTCTTTTAAACCCTTTTACTGGAGCAAAAACTAATGCTTGTTTGACTGGTGGTAATGCAGCATACAATGGTAATGGAATCATTAGTGGAACAGAGGTTTCTTTATGAATTATTTCACTAATTTTATTCATAATTGTTACAGCTTTGTCAATTTCTTCTTGACCAGGTAAAAAACACAAAATATCACCTAGTTGTTCACCTTGATTAATTTGAACAACACATCTAATTATACCATCAACAATATCATCAGTTGGATGTGTTAAATAATATTGAGATACGTCAAATTTTCTACCTTCAACAAAAAGAATTGGAGAATCTTTAAAAAATGAACTAAATTTTTCTGCTTGTAAGGTAGCTGACATAATAATAATTTTTAAATCAGGTCTTGGTCCATTAATTAAAGTCTTTAAAAACCCAAGAATCAAATCAGTTAGTACTGTTCTTTCATGGGCTTCATCAATAATTACAACACTATATTCTTTTAAGTTCTTATTCATCATCAACTCTCTCAACAACATACCATCTGTTAAATATTTCAGACGGGTCTTTGAACTCGTTGTGTTATCAAATCTAACGGAATAACCTACTTGTTCCCCTACATTGCAACCATGTTCACTTGCAACACGAGAAGCTAGATTAATAGCAGCAACTCTACGAGGTTGAGTTACTGCAATGGAACCATGTTTCTTTGTTCGATAAAGATAATCTAGTAAAAATTGTGGAATTTGTGTAGATTTACCAGAACCTGTTTCACCAATTAGTACTGTGACAGGGTTATTTTCTAGATATTCCATAATCTTGCGTCTATTTTGATAAACCGGTAAAGTTGATCTCATCTTGAGTAATGACTTAGCCTTTTCTTTTAAGGCAATGTGTGATTCTTTTTTTTTGATATTATCATCATCATTTTCATCATCATTTTTCAAATCGTTGAAGGTAATAGCTTTTGGTAATCCTCGATCTTTTTTTCTGTTAAAAGGATGTACTTTGATTTTATTTTTGAAATTTTTACCATTCTTACTGGGTTTGTTTGCTGACATAGTTTAGATCCCTGATTATCTCAAATGTAACAAACTGTTGTCGCATTTGAATGAGTTGTTTCTTTTATATGTCGATGTTTTTTCTTTTCAATCTCATCTCATCACCTCGGAACTTTTGCATAAAATTTTCATGTAAAGAAAAAAAAAAAAATACATACTAAAACGACTCCGAGTAGTTAATATAACTATTTTGAGAAAAAAAGATTGCTTATATTATAGCTATTATATTTTAAGTATATTATATATATATATATATATTATTCTTTATTTGACTCTACAGGCTTCGATGACCCTGAAACAGTTCTGATTGAATGCAAATTAAGACCTTTTTTAAAGGGTCTGGTAACAAAACCTTCTTGAGAGGCATTGGTTGAAGATCCCTTCCCAGTATCACGTGAAGTGGATTTCTTCAGTGAAAAAGACCAACCATTACCTATATAGGGTTTTTCATGTTCTGTAGGAGGATTTTGGGAAGAGGAACCTTCCGTCAATTTAATTTCTTTAATCTTTTCTTCTAACTCATGTATCTTGTCAGTTTTCACTTTTACTAAACCTTCTAAATGTTCTGTTTCAATACTCGCTGCTGAATTTGAAGCAGTTAATTCTACAATTGCTTTCTCTTGTGAACGGATTTGTTCTAGGAGTTTGATATTCATGGATTCTAATGCTTGTTTCTCAGAGTCAATACATTTTAATGTTTCCTCCAACTTAAAATTACTATGCATTTTTTCATCCACAGATACTTGTAATTCAACCAATTGTGCTGATTTTTCAATTAAAGCTTGTGTAATAACATGCTCTTCTAAAATTTGATCTGTATTATTTGAATCATTATCATTATTCGCATTATTTTTTAACAAAACATTTAATAAACCTAGTTGCTCTTTTAATCCCAAATTTTCTGATTCACTTTTTTTCAACAGATTTGGTAAATCATCTAATTCATTTTTATTGGTATCCAAGGCATTGTTTGTTAAGTTTTTCAAAACATTTAACTCATCTTCCAACATGCGTATGCGTGTCTGATAGTTTTCTTCCTTCAATTTAACGTTTTCAATAAACAAATCCATTTGTTTCTTGGAATGTAAACCAATTTTATTTGAATATATTGAAGTTTGCAATTGATTAAATTTGGAAGCCGTATGTAAAGTTTTCAAAGATTGTTCTTCATCAATAAAATTTGTCGAACAAGTCACGACAAAAGTGGTAATACTATTACCAATAAATGCACTTAAAAATAACTTTGTCATCGTTGAAGCCCTGTATGGAATCAAATTATCTGGAATATCCTCCGTTTTACTATTTTTGTCATAGAATTTACAAATTGATTCTGTCATGTTTTCTATTGTACGATTATCATTATTCATTTTTTTGATTTCATCATGCCCTATATTCACTTCAACATCTTTGTTTAAAATATCAGAGCCTGCCAGATCAATTATATCTAGAATACTTTTTTTCTGAACTTCTTGTGCTACATTTTTTTGATCTATTATTATTCGAATAAATAAGTGAGATCGAGATCTTTCACTTGATTTCAATTGAGAACCTGAATATCTTGTCGATTCTGTTTTTAATATTACATTCATTAATTCTTCAGCAGATTCAATTTGTAAGGATTTTAAATCTTTTATTGAATATCTTTTGTTCTTTATTTCATGCTGTATTTTTAACGATTTTCTGTTTATTTCAGGAATTAAAAGATCATAAGCTTTATCAGATCGTATTTCAAACATATTTAAATTAATAGTAATTTTAGTATCGTTTTGTTCTGATTCTTCGAATACTCTTGTATACAATTCATCGCATATTTTGAAAAGTACACCATCTTTTTCGTCCACATCTTTACCAAATAATGTGGATGTCTTATTAGTACGAGACTGACCATAAGTTATAAGTGTAAAATTATATGCATTTAATAAATTTTCTATTATATGTTCTTCGTGTTGCAAATGTTGGTAAATATCATTATTAGAAATAGTTGTATCAAAACATTTTTTAAATTTATATTTTCTTAATTCATTTTGTTTCAAACACAATTCGTTAGAGTTATCATGTATAGGTTCTAAAAAGAAAGGAAGCCTTTTTTGGTTTGAAGTTTTTAATGGTTTGAGCCTTAACAAAACTTTCACTGGCATCTTGTCCGTAACAATACTGGTATCCAAAGCATTAGAACCATCATTATGTGATGACAAAAATCCTTTTGATGGGTAATTCCAGTACATTTTATTTAATTAAATTAAAATTATCTCACAATTGTTTTGGAAAATTCATAAAATTTTGCATATTTTTTTTGTACTATATTTAATTTTCTGTTGAAATAAATTGAAACAAATTTAGAAACAAAGCGAAACAACAAGGGACTTTTCTTTAAGCAGCAAAAAATAAAGAGGAATGATGATCAAAAACAGAGTAAATGACTGTGAAATTCTACTATGATAGCAGAATTGCATTTTTTTTTTGTCACATTTAGAGGAATAGTCTATCTGGTGATTTTTTGAGCTTCGTTCACACGCAATAGCATGTAGCCCCAACGAGCATAAAGGGCATAGCTGTAGAAAAACATTTGGAACTAATCATTTTCATTTACTACTAGAGTGGTTCTTTTATTAGTAGTAAACAAATGGGTGACGTATTTTTTTAGAAAGAACAGGTTTTTGATGTAGGGTATTTCTTTTATTGCAGCGTTTGAAGTTAGCTACAATTGATTGATTTTTCAACTCGGTATTCCTAACTATCTGGTTTTATATATAATTCACTACAATGGTACTTACGATTGAATGAAAGTTTAACGTGTAATTTAACAAAATTTTCACAAATATTCTTTTTTGTCAAGATTTTTTGATTGAAACAAAAATATGAATTCCTGAAATATACCGCTATTCTGTTTTGTCAGAATTTTATTTTTTAGATAAAGAAGTACAAGAAATAATAGTCCATAAGAATAATAAATTCTGATAAATAACATTTTAGTAATATTGTTGTAATTTATAAGCCCATTACAACCAGAATTTACATTCTTACAATCAGAAAAGTAAAAATAGGAGAGCAACGTTACATTTTCATGTGAAATTAGATTTCCATTTATAATTTCTGTTTATGTTATATTTTGTTTATGAGAAATTCAGAAAAAAAAATATTTTATTATTATCAAATAAGAAACAATATCTTACTCTAACGAATCGGGTTACTTTCTGAAACCCACAGTTTCTTCAGGTATCAAGCGAATAGGTTTCTAATTCTTTTGAAAGATTTATTTATTGTATCAAAATTTTTGCGTCGAACGACATGTCAATAGGTTTGGTGCTGTTCACAGTTATAATCAATGGTGAACTTTTGGCATTGAAATGTTTTAAATACATGTCAAAACCTTTCTTTCTTGAGTTTTTATGATCTTGAAGTAGTTAATCTATTACAGGTTTAAAATATTAACATAAATTGATTTTTTAAACCTTGTTTTAAAATTCTATTTCTTTTGATAATTGTATTTTATCTCGTAAACTTAAAGTATATGGCTTAACGTTACCTGGGGAAAGATAATAAGACTTTTCTTATTTCAACCAAAATATTTTGGTGGGAAAATAGTACAAACCTCGGCAATTTGGCAACAGCAACTTCGAATTCAATACCACCGAACATTTTTATGTAATACAACCAATAAATGGTTGCCAAGTCTCATTACAAGAAAAAAATCACAGATTTAATGTTCAAGTGAGTACGTTTTAAAAGCCTTTATCAGGATTCAAAGATTAGAAGGAGGATCAATAAATTTTAGCTACTTTATCAATTGCAAAAAAAATATAATAAAAGCTTGTATGAAAAAAAATATTTGTGTTGTTAATTAAATAGATTAGCGTGTTAATTATTGCTTTCGTGCTACTATTCAGGCATCAAAGGTATTATCAACTTTCATCAAACAAAATAGATGAAAATTTGACGTTTAAACATATTACTTTTTCAGTGATACTCTTTCGTATACTTATTAAAATTATATCGTCTCCTTCTAACTTCAACTAATTGCAAAACTAATACCATAGTACTTATCTAGTATTTCTTATTTAAGTCAGAATACCTATAACTTGGTCAGAAAAAAATTTCAGGAGCATTTTCTTTTTAGCTGTAAAATATTTTAAGTCGAATATCAAATTCAAGAAATTTAGCTCGCATGGCGTAATGGCAACGCGTCTGACTTCTAATCAGAAGATTCTGGGTTCGACCCCCAGTGTGAGTGCTTGATTTCTTTTTTCCTATGCATTATTTTTTTCGTTAGGGTAAAAAGTGTAGGTTAAATGCTCAGTACATTGCATTATGACAGCTAAAAATATTATTACAAAAAATGACAAATAAATAAATGCTATTATATTTACATCGACAATTTTCTTTTGTTGTAGAAAAATATATCTAAAAACCAAATCCACCGTTGGAATAGGCCATTGGTTTAATATCTGGATGTTTAACAGCTTCAAAAGTTTCAATCAATAAATCTTCATCATCATTACCATGTTCACCAATCTTACCTTTCCCTGGAACTATATGGATAATACCACCCAAATTATTTTGAGAATCACAGTAATTTGGTGCACTGAAAACCGTTGCCAATTTTTTATTATGTTCAAATAAAATACCACCCATTCTAACTTCATGAGATCTGAAGACTTTACGTAATTCATTATTTTTCAAATATTTTTCGGTAATATCTGGACCAAAAGAAAAACCAAGACCTCTTGGAGATGGACCAAACCCATTGGCAGCTTGAGGATCAGACCATAGCAATTCCATAAATAAGCCTTCTCTTGGTGGTTGTGAAAATCTATCAATATCTTTGATGTTTTGAATGGTTGAACTTTCATCACTTGGTAAACCACCATGCATAATAAGATAGTCACCATTAACTAGAGTAGCTAAAGGTAAACTTTCAAAACTTTGAGAAAACATGTCGAAAATACGTTGAGAATATTTGTATTTACATTCATCTTCAAAACCATACATTTTATTCATATTATCAGTTTCATGATTACCTCTATTCATATAAATATTTTGAGGAAACAATATTTTCAAAGAATAAAATAAAAGAGCAACTTCACAAGACCATGAACCACGATCAACAAAATCACCGTTAAAAATATAAATATGATCTTCACTAACTTTACCGAATTTTTCAAAGATATTTAAAACATCATAAAATTGACCATGTGTATCACCACATACAGAAATTTTGACATTAGGGTCCTTTTTATTAGAAAGTTCTATCAATGTTGGTTCATTACGAAATAATCTTTCAGCGTGTGATATTATTGCTGCAGCATATTTTTTTGGAATGCTTTTACCTTTTAAAAAAAAATCATTAACGATTTTAGATATAAAATTTCTTGACATATTTTTAATCATTATACCATCTTTTTCACCTTTTTCATTAATTAATTCTTCAAATTCTAATTGAGGACCATCATATTTTGATAAATCTGCACTAGCATCAAATGACGAAAGTCTTAAATTTTGACAAAATTTTTCTTTACCATTTCCAGCGTTACCACCAATAGCTTTTTTAAATCTTTCTTCTCTAATGAATTTTTCACACATAGTAATTGCTTTCTTAGCTGTTACATCATTTGATTTAGCTTTTAATACAACTTCAAGATCTTTTTTGGCTTTCTTGAATTCTAATAAACCAACATATGACAAACCTCTTCTATGATAGGCCTTGACATTCTTTGGATCTAACTCAATAGAACGATCACAATCATTCAAAGAACTTTGAAAATTATCTAATTTAAGTTGAGCTAATGCTCTGTTTGAGAAAAAAATAGATACTGTAGAATCTAATTCGATGGCTTTATTGTAAAATTCTATAGCTTTTGCGAAATCTTGTTTTTTAATGTATACATTACCTTGATCTTTAAATTCTAGTGCTTCTGCACTATCTTCAGAAGTAGGATGAGACATGTGCAAGTTATTGAACCACTAATATGTAATTTTATTTTTTTGTATAATCGATTTACTTGTCAAAAAGTTGTCAAATTATGCAAATGATGATTATTTTTTTTTTTTGCTTTTTCTTGATCTAATCATCGATTTTAAGTTTGGCGAGTTGCAATTTTTTTCACATTTAAGTTTTTTTTCAACTGGAAAATTTATTTCACGCAGTTTGTTTGGAGGATGCGAATGATTTGGGGTGAATAGTTTTTATGACGGCAGATAATAAGAAATACTTGGCTGCCAAAGTAAAATAGTAGATATACGCGTTGTATTTATTTATCAATTAGAATAATAAAAAATTTTGTTTGTTAGAGCTTTAAAATGATTATTTATGAAACGAACTGTCATTGAGAGATTGTGTTGTCACCCTTTTGTTTTTCTACCAATATTTTTGATTCTTTGTATGAAGTGCATCTCATCTTGGAGAACGAATCAAAATTTTAAGTTTCCCAATAAAAAGTGTTTTGTAATGTGTTACATAGTGAACCGAAAATTTTTTATTTTCGTTATTAGGACAAGATAATAGATATGCTTCATCTCTGTAGACTAAATTGCACATGTCTTATTAGCATAATTACATTCATTGGCTTATGCAGTCACAAGTCTAGTAATAATACATTATAAAATTATAAACAAAAACTTACTCGAAATTTATTTTCCACTTTGAAATCAATTTACTTTTTAAGTGTGCTTAATGTTCTTATCTTGAATAGTAACTTCATAAAATTTTAATGCTTATGTGGAAAAGGTAATAAAATAAATGTTTTCTTTTCATAATACCTTACTTCTTATTATTTAATATTAGAACGTATTGTATTTTTTGATTTTAGTTGTACTAAAAAAACATTGATAGCATAATTTTTTTAAATTACAAATCTATACTGACAATATTAAACAGATTATTTTAAATATTTTTGGTTATAATTAAGTTTGTTTAAATATAATGTTCAGTTTTAACTGTTATTAATTCTAATAAACCAAGCAAAACATAACATATAATGTAAAACATATTAAAATTTCAAGATTGGAAAAAACAACATGATAAAGTTTACACTTTTTAACTTATTATTTCTTTTTTTTTCTTTTTTTATTTTCAAACAAATAATAATTTATTAATCATTTACATGGAATAAACATGACACAAAGTAACTCTTATATAATATTGCATACCTTTGCTCAGCAAGTTATATATTATATTAATGACCGAAAACCAGCAGGTTAATATATTTTAAAAAATAATAACTTATTAAAGGATGATATATCCTTTTTTCTTTTAGTATAAATGATTCTGTTTTATTGTAAAAACAATCTAAAATTATATGGAAAAAAACACTAATAAAAATTTTTTCAAGTAACAAAATAGTGTCTACTACTTATTTATTAAAATTTCATTTGATTTTTAATAGTTTTTTTAAGATTAAATTAATCAGAAGACGTTCAGTTTTTATCTTTTTGCGATATATGTATGTGTTTAAGTATACAAACATTGATAACTAAAACCATGAAAATATGATTCCTTGGCCCAGTTGGTTAAGGCACGGTGCTAATAACGCCGGGATCAGCGGTTCGATCCCGCTAGGAATCATTTCTTTTTGCCAACATCACTAAAAATGATGGTGTTAAGCGGTTAAAATAACGTTGATTAATTGAAGAAAGAATAATATTTTTTTTCTTTATTGACATAATTCGTTGGCCTTTCTATGATACTTGTAATTTATATTTGTGAAAAACGATTTTTCATGTTGAAACTTGGCAATTGTTCATATTAATAAAAATATGTCATTTTTATAAGTATATAAAATCAAGTTGTTTACGCAATTTTTTTTTCCGTTTTTTATTTATTTATTTATTTATTTAATTCTATTATACAAAAATTTTTATTTATAAATATTCTACCAAATAACATTATCTAAATAAGTTAAATTATCATTATTTTCAATTTCAATTTCGTTATCATTTACAATTTTACTGAAATTTTCAAATTCCAAGATTGGTAAAATTTTTAAAGATCTTTTTGATTCAGCAATTAATAAAGAATTATAATTCCAATCTAAGAAATCTTCTAAATTATAGTTTAATTTTTTGAAAGGTTGTTTAAAAATTTTTGCTAATGATGAAACGTTTGGATGATAATGATTTGATAAAGTTTCTAATTCCCATAATGATGAATTAATTGCATTTGTTAATTCAGGATTTTTTTCATTAAAATTATATGGATCAATATAATTTGATTTTAAATTTTTCAAAACGATTTGTTCATTAATTGAATTAAATGGATTATTCAAATAAATTGGATTATGAATCATAATCATACAATTTGGATGTCTTTTCAATAAATTATAAATTAATGGTATGATGATAACTATTGTTGATGGTGATGATGATAATGATAATCTTGAAAATTTTTTGATAAATGATGAAATTAAATTAACAGAAAGATGAGTTGATGAAAGAAAGATATCAATTAATCTGAAAAATCTTGATTTAAATTTACAATGTAATAAATTTAAAGTAATTAAATTATATAATTTTTCATAAAAATTTGGATATTCTAAATTATTTTTGTTAATTAATTCAAATAACCCATTTAAAGCTAATATTGGTATAAATTCTATATCATCATTTTGATTTATGGTAATATTATCTTTTAAATTGTAAGAATCTGTTAAAAAATCCATTAAATTTAATGGATTAATTAAAAATGGTATAATTTTTTTATGTAAAATTAATAAAATTGTCTTATATTGTTGAATTAATAAATTGTTATTATTATTATTTAATATCAATAACCAATTTTTCTCATATAAAGATTTAAATTTTAAATTATTTTCAATTAATTTTTTTGGTGGATTTGATACAAAAATTTTAAATTGTTGATCAATTTGATTATTATCTATAAAATTATTATTATGATTGATTAAAGTTAACCATTTTGCAATTAAATTATTTGAAAAGATTAAATCTTTATTAATTAGTAAATTATTAAATTCTAATTGAAAATAAAATTGAATATCTATGAATGGTTTAAAATAATTTTCTAAGAAATGTAAAAGAATGAAATTAATTGATTGACCATTTGAAAGATTAATTTCATCATTAAAGTTTGAATTAAATAAGGCTTGAATTAAATCATTAAATGATTTATTTGGGAAAAATGAAGAATTTTTAATGGAAGTGAAATGAATTGATTCTAATTCTAATAATTGCATATAAAAATCTAAAGAATCTAAAGCTAAAGATGTCTTAAATGTTAAATTTGAGATAATTTTTAAAATTTTTAATTTGAAGGAAATATATAAATTTTTACACCAATTATTAAATTTAAATTGATTAATTTTTTCTAATTTTAATTTATTTGAAATTGGTGAAAGTTCATTACGATTAAATAATTTTTTAAAGATTTGAAAGATTGCGACTAATAAGAATCTTAATCTTTTTTCATCATTTTCAAAATTTGATTCATTAATATCGAAATCGTTTAATAATTTAATTATATTATTATAATGAATCTTATCAGTTGATGTTGTTATAGTATTGGAGATATCTTTAATTTCATCGAAATTCAGCGACATTATCGTTATGTTATGTGTGTGTAGCATGTACTTTTAAAAATCTTGGCTCATCGCAAAATCATTATATAATTAATTATATAGACAATCTTTCAAAAATTTTCAAAATTTCAATTATGAAAATTTTCTCGGATCACCCTTACACCGCGAAAAAAGAACGATTGCAGGCCGGGTGATGTTTGTTTAAGTGATAAACGGATTCAGTTATATAAGATGTGTGTATTCATTGATACGGTGACATCGTTAAATATTTTCTTAGTTATATATCTTTAGTGATGCTAAGGCTAAGTAAGGTTTGAGAAAGAAAACCACACAAACTAAAACTGAAACTCGGCGAGTTTTCGGGGGGAAAACGTGGAGTGCTAACACCACAGACAATACACTGTCTCTTTTATATCATTTATATATTCAGGAGTATTATATAGGTTTATACATGATAATATGAGAGTAACGCTTTTGTGATCTCTTTGAACACTCACAAACATTGATTATCGATATAACTATGAATATGAATTATAGTATCTGGATACCTGGTGAATCATACTACGATGATTGTGGCCATTTGCTCTCTTTGTTTCCTCTCTTTGGCAAATGTGTCATGGAATTTCCGGTGGCTGTGAAAAAACTATAAGCGAGATTTGAAGCCGCTGCCGAAAGTTTGTTGTAACTCTGCGGAAATCACCGGTTGGGAAATGGGAGCAGGGTAACCATTGCAGAGCAAATTGCTTTAAGAAATGCCGTGTTTTTACTGAACTTGGCGCCGTTTGTCGTTTCTTACGTCGCACTGCGGGTTACCCGACACGTCCGCCAACCGTGTAACAGTTCCCCTCAGCTCTCTGTATAAATAACAGCAAGACAAAACAATCTGTCACTTCAATAAGCCCAACCACAACCGTACAAAACACGCCTCACAAAACAAGGTGGATCTGTTGTACTTTGAAGAAACCGTCTATTGCAACTCGATCCGTATTTGACAAGGCAACAATAAACAAAAAGATACGCATTTTTGCATATCACATCAATTTTCACTTAATTGCCGCACTTGCAAACCCGCCAACCAATCACAGCGAGTTTCGCCTCGCCGATAACAAAAATGATAAGCCGATGATTCATCCATACATATCAATTTGTCACTTCGTTCTCTATGATTATTACTTGCTTTGAAAACTACTATCATTAATTTCTTTATATATAAATCTGACAATTCTATATTTAATTAATCTTACTTGCATTTCATTCTTCTAGTAAATCTATATCTAAATCATACATACAAACATACATATATATATATATATATATATTCAATTAACTCATGTGTGGTATTTTCGCTTCCTTTAGACATGATGATGTCTTGAACTATAAACAAAAAGCTTTACAATTATCAAAAAGAATTAGACATCGTGGTCCAGATTGGTCAGGTAATGTCATTAAAAATACAACTATCTTAGCTCATGAAAGATTAGCCATCGTAGGTTTAGATTCAGGTGCTCAACCAATCACTTCCCCTTGTGGTAACTATACTTTATGTGTTAATGGTGAAATTTATAACCATATTCAAATTAGAGAACAATTCCCTGATTATTCTTTTAAGACTTTATCCGATTGTGAACCTATCATTCCTCTTTATTTAAGAGATGATATTAATGCTCCAAATTCTTTAGATGGTATGTTTGCTTGGTGTCTTTACGATTCTAAAAAAGATCGTATCATTGCAGCAAGAGATCCAATAGGTATTACCACTTTATATATGGGTCGTTCATCAATGTCTCCAAAGACTGTTTATTTCGCTTCTGAATTAAAATGTTTAACCGATGATTGTGATAGCATTATTGCTTTCCCACCAGGTCATGTTTACGATTCTGAAACTGATAAGATTACAAGATATTATAAACCAAATTGGTTAGATGAAAATAAAATTCCATCAACTCCATTAGATTTGAAAAAAATTAGAACTACTTTAGAAAAATCAGTTAGAAAAAGATTAATGGCTGAAGTTCCATACGGTGTTCTATTATCAGGTGGTCTTGATTCTTCATTAATTGCATCAATTGCTGCAAGAGAAACTCAAGATGCCATTCAAGATTTAGAAATTATTGATAATAATGATAATGATCAAAAAAATTTAGCTGGTATTGATGATTCAGGTAAATTACATACAACTGGTTGGTCAAAATTACATTCTTTCGCCATTGGTTTACCAAATGCTCCTGATTTAAAAGCTGCAAGAAAAGTTGCAAAATTTATTAAATCAATTCATCATGAACATACTTTCACTTTACAAGAAGGTTTAGATGCTTTAGATGACGTTATCTATCATTTAGAAACTTATGATGTAACAACAATTAGAGCTTCAACACCAATGTTTTTACTTTCAAGAAAGATTAAAGCTCAAGGTGTTAAGATGGTCTTATCTGGTGAAGGTTCTGATGAAATTTTTGGTGGTTATTTATATTTCGCACAAGCTCCATCAGCAAATGAATTTCATACCGAGACTGTTAAACGTGTTAAAAACTTACATTATGCTGATTGTTTAAGAGCAAATAAATCAACAATGGCATGGGGTTTAGAAGCAAGAGTACCTTTCTTAGATAAAGAATTTTTAGATCTTTGTATGAATATTGATCCAAATGAAAAATTAATTAATCCAAAGGATGGTCGTATAGAAAAATATATCTTAAGAAAAGCATTCGATACAAAGGATGAACCAAATGTTAAACCTTATTTACCTGATGAAATCTTATGGAGACAAAAAGAACAATTTTCTGATGGTGTTGGTTATTCATGGATCGATGGTTTAAAAGATACAGCAGAAAGAGTCATTAGTGATGAAATGTTTGCTAATCCAAAACCACACTGGGGTGATGATATTCCAACTACAAAAGAAGCTTATTGGTATAGATTAAAATTTGATGCTTTATATCCACAACCAACAGTTGCACAAACTGTTATGAGATGGATTCCAAAAGCTGATTGGGGTTGTGCTGAAGATCCATCTGGTAGATTTGCAAAGATTCATGAACAACATGTTGAAAATTAAACAAAAAAAAGAAAAAAGAAGGAAAAATCACATTTTATTAATCATTAACTAATTATATATTTATATTGATATTATATTATATTATATTATATTATATTATATTATTTTTTTTTTTTAATACAATTTTTTTATTTAAGTAAAAATCATTTCAATATACTTGAACGATATGAATTATTATTCGTTATATTTGTTTCATATTGATTCTTCAATAAATCGTATCTCGTTATTTTATCAGGACCTTTTTTCTTAGCAAAGATACATTTATTTTTAAATTGGAAGATTGTTTTAAATTCATTTAAATGGGGGAACATAGTCATCATTAGAGATATTTTATTATAATTATTATTTATTAAATTATCATTTTAAAATAACTGATATTATCCATTATAATATATTCATTTCAATGTACCCTATTAATATACTTTATAAAAAATTTGATTGCTTACATAAAAAAAAAAGTTATTCCACGGATATTCTTTGAAATCTGACACCGCCACGGAACGGCGAAGCTTATTTCCGTGGCTGAAATTTTGCTTTGTAAAAGAAAAGAACAAGTTTTTTTTTTTTTCATTCATCAACAGTTGTTTCTGTTTCACTAAATGTATTAATCAAAGTTAAACTTTTTTCAATTTCTTTAACACAATTTTTATAATAATTTAATTGTGATTCTTGAAATAATATTATTAATTTAATTATCTTTAAACTATCGGTAAATTCCATCATTGTCTCTGCTGCATATGTTGTATTCGAGACAAATTCATCTTCTAAACTTTCTAATTTATTTTCATCTTCATTGTTTTCATCTTCATTTGTTTCATTTTCATTGGTTTTCAATTTAATTTCATGACGTAAAGTATCAAATTCTAATCTTGAATTATTAACTTTTTCACGTAATTTGTTAATTTTTTTAAAATCATTATCAATTAAAATTTTTAATGATTCATTAAAATTTTTAATAATGAATTTATCCATTTCATTTTTGTCTTTATCAATATTTTGAAAACATCTAAACCATGAATCAAATACATCAATTAAATTATTTAATTCATCATCTTCTTCTTCATCATCTTCTTCATTATCTTGATCATTTTCCTCAATTTTTTTTTGTTTAATTGAATTTTCATTTTGTTTAAAATTAATTAAAATTTTTTTAGAATCAAAACCAATTTTACTTATTGCACCAGCAAATGATTTATTAACAATTAATTTATTATCATCTAATTTATTATTTAAATCATTATTCCACCAATCATTAATACTTTCAGTTAAATTTGGTGGATAATCATAACCGTCAATTTCAAAAGTTTCTGTTACATTAAAGATTTTTTTAATTATTCTATGAAAGAAATCTGTCTTTTTCTCAAGCATAATATAATTTTCAGGTAATTTTGAAATTTCATTATCTGGAATCTTACCAATTTTTTCTTGTAAAAATCTTGTTGTCTTTTTAATATTTAAATTATTTAATGAGAAATTTGAAAACATTATGTATTAATTGATTGTATAATTTTAATTAATGTAGCTTTTTAATATAGTTATTAGGTTTATTTGTTTGAATTTGCCCTTAAGTAAATTATAAAACAAAAAAATGGCATTTTTGAAAGTAGGGTAAGAGAAAACCCAATTTTTACTTGATAAAGCGATATTAAGAAAAAACATAATTATTAAATTAAAACGATAAACTATTACATATATTTGATTTCTTCTTTTGTTACAATTTCATAATCTGAATCATTATTATTTGTGATATTTGGTTCCTTAACAATATTTGCATTAACAATATTTGCATTTGCAACATTTTCCTTAACAACATTTGCATTAGCAGTGTTGTTGTTTGCAATATTATCCTTTACAATTTTAGCAGTAGCAGTGTTGTCTTTTGTAAAATCCTTTGTAACATTATCATTTGCAATATTTTTCACAGCATTATCCTTTGAAATATCCTTTATAACCTTATCCTTTGCAATATCCTTGACATCATCCTTTCCCATAGCCTTCATAACATTCTCATTACTTTGAACATTTTCACTTTCATTAATCGAAAGTTCATAAATTTTATCATTAATTATATTTTCATTTCTTAAATTTAATTTTTTAATCTTTTCATTTAAAATTTTTTTCTCCTTGATAAAATTATTAACATTATTTAAATAAATTTTATTTAAATTAAATTGATTTAAATTTTCAATTAAACCTAAATCTTTATTTTCCATAAAAATTTTATCATTTAAATCATTTATACTTAAATCATAAAAATTTAATCTTTCATTAAATTTATCATTAAAGTTTTTTTTCAATTTATTAATTTCAATATCATGATTAAAATTATCATATTGAACGTTATCAAAGATTTCTTTTGAATAAATATAAGTTAAATCGTTTGAATCATTCTTATTGAAATAAATAATTTTTTCTTTATTTTCTGGTGTTGCTGTTGGATTTTCAAATTTAATATTTGAGTTTTTGGAATAAAAATTGAATGGTATCTTTGGTACTTGAGTAATGTTAATTGAATCTTTAATTTTTTTCTGATAATTTTCTAAATCATTTTCATTAATTTGGGAAATTGATTGTGATTTTTTAATTTGTTTTAAATTATTAATTTTTTTATTAATTTCATTTATCCTTTGTTGTTGTCTTGTTTCAATTTTTTCAATTGTTTTAGGAAATTTAATATCATTTTCAATAAAATTATCGTTCTTAGTAATTAATCTTTTCTTTGAAGTTATTGGGAAGGCTTCATCTTTAACCCGGTTACAATTTTTGATATAAGATTCATCTAACGATGAACGAAATGGTGATTGGAAATTTTTGTTTGAAATTGTCTGATGAAGAAAAGATGTCTTATAAAATGCATTATGTGATGATGCTTCGTAAATAGCTTGATCGAATAAATCGTCCTTAAACTCTTGAGAGATCATGTTTGTAGTTTGTAACATTGCAATATGAGGACACTTCACATTATTTTATTTCTGTGTGGCTTTCTTTTATATCCTTTAAAAGCTTTTCTTTGCTGTCGTTTTTTGTCGTTTCAGACGGAGTCACCCAGACAGCAGGCGCGCCGTGCGTGGACCCCTGGAAAGGCTAAGTTGTGCGGCGGTTTCTGTGGGTGTCCGTCTTTTTGACGTAAATTACACGATGGAGACCCTTAAAAAAGGATGTTTAGCGTGTATAAAAGAGAGAATGGCAATGGGAAATCTCACTGCATCTTTTTGTTTCTCTCTTTTCTGCTGGGAAAAACACACTCACTCACACAACAAAATAATCATATATTCATCATGTTGGCAATAGCTGATAATATTTTACGTTTTATAAATTTCATCTTTTTAGTAATTGTAATGGGTTTGATCGCTGCATTACTAAACACACAGGATAGAAATTCAGGTAGGGTGAATTTTTGTATGTTTGCTGCTTCATTTGGTATATTAACCGATTCATTTTACGGTATCTTTGCAAATTTTATTGAAGTGTTGGCATATCCAATAATTCTATTCAGTTTTGATTTTTTAAATTTTGTATTTACTTTGACCGCAGGTGCAGTACTAGCAGTTGGTATTAGAGCACATTCCTGTTTAAATAGAAATTATTTAAATAGTAATAGTATTACACAAGGTTCAGAAAATAGATGTAGACAATCACAAGCTGCAGTGGCATTTTTGTTTTTTTCAATGGCAATTTTCTTAGTTAAGATGATCTTTTCTGGTATTAATCTATTTTCTACGGGACCATTTGAAAAAGGGTTACCAAATTTTTCAAGAAAGAGAAAGACATCAAGATCTGGTGTACCAATTGCAACAGGTGGCGGTCAAGTTGGTGTACCAAATATTTCACAAGTTTAAACCAAATTTTTTTTTTTTTTTCAATTTTTAACTATTTCTAATTATTATTTTTCTTTTATTTCTAATATCTTTTTTTTTGCAAGTTCTCATAATATGTAATTTTTAAATTTTAATAATAATAATTTAATTTTTTTGTTTTTAATGAATATATAATGTATGTATTTATTATAAATTTATTTTTTAAATTTCAATAATGATTTATCAAATGGTTTCAACTTACTAATTGTCTTCTGCGGTATACTTTGCCATTCTTTATAAATTTGCATCCCCATTGACGACGAATACCACATGCTAAACGGTGTCAACGAATGTGGAATCGTTGGTGAATATTTCCACGTGCCGTTAACTCCGCAGGTTTTAGCACCGCCAGCGTCTTCGCTACCAAACAATTGCGAGTTGTTATGGATTTTTAAGTCCGGCTCGTCAGTTTTAGGGGCGGCGGTGTTTTTATCTTTCACCGTTTTGAAACGAAACAACGGATTTTCACGCACGGGATACATGACAGGTCTGTAACCGCTGTAAAAGATATCCTTGTCGAGTTCACGGGTTTCGAGATACTTCGTCATTGGCACCCGCGGCAGGTTTCTCAAGACATGCTGGTGCACGGGAGTGCCGTTGATGTACTGTGTGATCTTTTGTAATGTCTTTGTCATGTGTAGATTGTTGGTGTTGATTCTTTTCAATGCTAACCGTGGCAGCTTAAATACAATCGATCAATCAATCTTATATATATGAAAGGCATCCCTTGCTCGGAGTTTTCGCAGATACAGCTCAGCCGTTGCCCCGTATTCGCGGATAAGGGGAAAATCCGGGGGCCGCGGGAAAAAAAAAAGAAGACAAACGCTACCCGGATGTTCATCTTACCTCAGCGGCTATTTTATTTTCATTTCCAAGATGTTACCCAGCCGTCGGCTGAAAAGTTTGAAACCCGAAAATAAAATTTTCATTTCAGTGCAAGCAGAAAACAAAAAAAAAAAAAAAATTTGAAATGCAAGTTTACTATACTTTAATTCACAAATATCTATAGCCTCAATATACTCCATAATGTCTATTCAATCAGATATCTTAGATTTGAAAAATGCTTTAGCACAATACCAAAACTTTCCAAAAGAAGGTATTCTCTTCGAAGATTTCTTACCAATCTTTCAAGACCCATCTCTTTTCCAAAAATTAATTAATTCATTAAAATTTAACATTGAAAAAAACTTCCCAAATAAAAAAATCGATTATATCGTAGGTTTAGAAGCCAGAGGTTTCTTATTTGGTCCTGCTTTAGCTTTATCATTAAATGCAGGTTTTGTACCAATAAGAAAAGCTGGTAAATTACCTGGCGAATGTCTTCAAGCAACTTATCAAAAGGAATACGGTGTCGATACTTTTGAAATTCAAAAAAATTCTATACCAAAAAATTCAAACGTTATCATAGTAGATGATATTATAGCAACCGGTGGTTCTGCAAAAGCAGCAGGTGATTTAGTATTACAAATTGGTGCTAATCTTTTACAATTTAATTTCGTTATGGAATTAGATTTCTTAAAAGGTAGAGATATTTTACAAGCTCCCGTATTCACCCTTTTAAATGGTCAAAAATTTTCTTTAAAATAATTAATTATATAACTGTATGTAAAATTTCATTTTTTGCTTTAATTTCTTTTATAAATGTTCCTGGAATAACACTCCAATCAACCATTAAATCATTACAATCATTATATAACCAATCATTCATCTTTTTAAATTGATTTTGTTTGAAAAATCCACGATTTGCACTTAAAGGTGACGGATGAACACTTTTCAAGATAAAATAATTTTTCTTATCATTTATGGAAATTTTTTCCTTGACAATAATCTTTTCAATTAATTTTATAGCATTATTACCCCATAATAGAAATCCAAATGGTTTATCATCATCATTCGTTTCAATTAAAATTTCAATTATTCTCTTTGTAAATTCATTCCAACCACATTTTGAATGCGAATTCGCCTTATGTGCCCTAACAGTTAAGCTTGTATTTAATAACAGTACACCTTGTTTACTCCAATGACTTAAATCACCAAATTTATTATCAATTTGAAAATCTTGATAATTATTTCGAATCTCTTTATAAATATTACGTAATGATGGTGGAGCAACATTTGGAACTTTAACACTAAATGCCAAACCATGTGCTTGATTATCATTATGATATGGATCTTGTCCAATTATAATTATTTTAACCTTATTAAATGGTGTTAATCTTGTCCATGAATAAATATCTTTTTTCAATGGAAAAATTTTATTCTTAGAAATGGTTTCTTCTCTATTTAAGAATTCTTTAATAGAAAGAAAATATGGTTTTGTAAATTCTACTGATAATTTTTCAAACCATTCATCTTCTATTGTGGTTAATTCTAATTCTAATAAAATTTTTTGCCTTGGAGTAAGTTTCGAAACAAAATCTTGCTTAAATTTAGTATTTGTCACATTTTCAAATTCTATCATATCATTGTTGATAGTATCATCTTTGACAATCTCACCATTGCTAGCATCATCTTCTACAATTTTAATCTTTTTAGTTTCATTTTTCGTAATCTCATCATTCTTCACAATTTTAATCTTTTTACTCTCATTACTTGATTTGAAAAAATTCTCAATAGTAAGTTGTCTCTTATTAGAAACCGTCATCCTTTAAACAACTTTTTTTATATGAGTTTTTTCAATCAATTAGTTTGATTTACAATAATTCATTTTTTTTTTCTCGTACAAATTAAAAATTCTCGTTATTTTTAAAATTTAAGATATTTTTAATCTTAAGACAAAAGTATAATAAATTAATATAATAAAAATCATTAACCAGTTTTATTTGCTTATTAGTAAAGAAATATACAGGAAAATTATTTACAATATAATGAATAAAGATATTTCACCTAATGATAATTTAATTACCGATTCAACAGTTAAGACAAAATCATGGTCATTTTGGAATAGAAATTCTAATGTGGATAATAATGTTAATACAGATACTAAGACAAATGAAATCACTTTACCATTAGATTCAGGCCCATTAGGTAATGTTTATATACCACACGACTCTAAAAAAACAACTAATAATAATGATAGTAATATTTTAATTACAAATAATGATAATAATAATAATAATGAAACTTTTAATGAACAAGAACCAAACATTGTTGTACCAAATTTTGAAATTTTACCTAAAAAAAATATTTGGACAACAGTTTCAGATTTTTTTGGTGGTTGGAATACAAATCCACAAAAATATCTTTATAGAATTAATCCATATTCAAGACTTTATAATTTTACAAATAATGGTCAAAAACCAATTAAAATTTTAATCATTGGAGTTCACGGATTTTTCCCATTAAAAGTTTTAAGAACTTTTATTGGTGAACCAACTGGTACATCAATGAAATTTATTACTGAAGCTGAAAAGATTGTTAATGATTATTTTAACGCCAAGAATTTAAAAATTGAAATAAGTAAAATTTCATTAGAAAAAGAAGGTGAAATCTTTGATAGAGTTGATTTTTTTTATAATATAATGAAAAACTATTCGAAAGAAATCAATAATACAGATTTTATCTTCTTTGTATCACACTCACAAGGTTGTCCCGTAACAATAATTCTTTTATCAAAATTAATTGAAACTGGTATAATTAATATTGATAACTCAAAGATATTTAATAATGATAATAATGATCTTAATAATATTAATTTATTTGGTAAAAAAAAAATTATAACAATTTTAGGTATGGCAGGAATTAATAATGGTCCATTTTATGGTAGAGATCAAACTCTCCTAGTAAAAGCTTATCAAACAATTGCAAAAGATGCAATGATGGAATTATTTGAATTACAAAAATTTGATTCAATTCAATCTAAAAAATTAATTCAAAGTTTAAAGACAATAATTTCAAATAATATTAAATTAACTTTAATAGGTTCAATTAATGACCAATTAGTACCATTATATTCATCATTTTCATTATTTGCTGATCATCCAAATATCTTCAGAGCATGTTTTATCGATAAAAATTCTAGAACACCTTCATTTATAACAAGAATTATTAAAATTGCAGGCACTCTTTTAAATTTAGGTTATAAAGATCATGATATTATCAAAGAATTAAGTGATTCTTTATGTGGTCCATTAACTGGTGGAGGTCATTCAACAATTTATAATGAAAGACAAGTTTATGAAATTGGTTTAAAATTTGCATTAGAAACAACAGATACAAATGGTAATGTACCTGTCATTTATACACCATATAAGACATCTGAATTAGGTAATAATCCATATCATTTACCATGGTGTATGAGAGGTTTATTATATGAAACAAAAATTTTTTATAAAAATGATGAATTGAATCAATTATATAGAGAATACGAAGATTGGAAACCTGAATCAAAACAATTAAAAGATATTAAATATAGATTAAATGGTCTTCAATATAAACTTTGACACAAGTCAAAAAAACAAAAAAATTAATTAAAAAAAAATTCTTTACATATTCATAAGGTTGTACTATTTCACTTCTAATGTTATTTCTTTTGCAAATCTGCTTTAATTAATTATATAATAATGTTTTTAATTTATTTATATTATGTCTTTTCTTTCATTAATTTGTGTCGTTCATATTTTTCTTTGGTTTTATTTTTAACGTTCATCCGAAACGAAAATAAGCAACTTAAATAATAATGAATGGCAATTTTATATATAAATTCACATACAGAGATTTGATAAATAATTGTACATTTCAAATAATTAATCTTTTTCTAAATGAATATTTGGTGGTTTTTAACAATTTGGTTTATTTCAATTTGTCAAAATTGTCATATAGTATCAGGAAAATTATTATATAGTGAAGAAATTTTACATTTAAAAGATCAACATAATATAATAGAATTAACACCAGATAATTATAATTTTTTGAAAAATGGTGTAATTGATAATTTTAATGTTCTTTATATTACAATGTCAGAAAAAAATAATGAAGGAAATTTATTATGTGAAATTTGTCAAGAATTTGAAGAAACATTACGTAAAATTACAATAAATATTCAAAATAAATTACCAAATACACCTGTAACATTTTTCATTGGAGATATTAGTAAAGTTCCATCACTTATTAATGATTTAAATATTACCGATGTACCACATTTAGTCATTTATCCACCACCAGAACTTGGTAAAGAAGATTCATTTTCATGGATTAAATCACCATTTTTTGAATATAAAATTTCAATTAATCATGTTAAGGATGCTTTACATTTTGGAAATTTTTTAGCCAAAATTTTAGGTATTTATATTGAAATTAATCAAGATTTTAATTTAAATGAATTTTTAATGTATTTTATATCATTTATAATTATTTTTTCAATTATTAAAAAAATTATTTGGCCAATGATTAAAGATAAAAATCTTTCCAAGATTATAATGATTTTAATTTCATTTATTATTTTAATTCCAAGTATAACAGGTTATAAATTTACTCAAATTCATCAAGTTCCACTTATAGCTCGTGATGAAAATAATAATATTATGTTTTTCAGTGGTGGTACAGGTTGGCAATTTGGTATTGAAGTATTTACTGTATCATTAATGTATATTGGATTATCTGGATTAACAATTTTATTAATTTTAGTTAAAAATAAAGATAAGAATTCTTTCATTAATGAAAAATTAATTAATTTTATTTGTGTGTTAATCGGTTGTTTAATTTTTTATGGTTTCTCCTATTATTTAAGTTGTTATAGTATAAAGAATAAAGGTTATCCATATACTTATTGATATTGAAAAAAAGAATATATATAAATAAAGTTATTATTTTTTTGTAATGTACATTTAAATATAATATATAATCAATATAAAAAAAAATTTGATAATATATTTACAAACTAAGTAAAGGAAGCTTGAGAAAACAAAACAAATCTAAGATTTTTGTAAATATTAAGCTATTATTTCTTCATTATGATTCATTTCATCATTTTCTTCATTTTCTGAACTTTTACTTATTATGAAAAAAGAACCTAAGATCAAAACAGCACCTAATGTGTAAACTAATGACATTGATTTATGTTTATAAATAAAATCACCAAACATTGCAACAGGGATTGTTGTACTTAATCCTACGGTAACTGTTAATGGACTTGTTAATAACATTGCTTTTGCCCAACAAAAATCACTTATAAAAGTAATCATACAATTTATTGTAATAATATAAATAATTTTTTTTTGATTTGGTAATTCAAATTTTTCCCAACCTAAATAATCTAATAACATTAATGATGGCCATAAGAATATAACCGTAAATAAACCAACGAAACCGAAAAAAATTTTCATATTAATTCTACTTTCATCTTTAACTTTTTTCTTTAAAAGCGTACTATATATACCATAGAATAAGGCACCAATAACTGCTAATAGGTTACCTATTAATATAAGTATTGATTTATTTATTCCTAAGAGGTCATCATTATTGTTGTGAGAAGATGCGACATGAGGTTTAATTGGTATACGAGCATCGGAATTTGTTACTAATAACATACCCATAAAGGATAAGATTGAACCAAGAATCTTTGGTTTTGTAACAGTTTCTACATGACATAAAGCACCTATGAATAAAGTGAAAAATGATGAAGTTGATGATAAAATTGTTTGTGATGCTACAGAGGTATATGATAAAGATGCATTAGTAGCAAAATTAGCTAAAAACCATAGTATACAAAATTGAGCACTTAATCTTATTGTTTCAATTAATGATAATCTATTTGATTGAATTTTATTTTGATTAATTAATGGTGAGATTTCATTTTGTATGTGTTCATGTTGTGATAAATCATGAATTGAATCTGATAAATTTGACGTATCAATTTTTTGATTTGAACCTTCTTCTTCTATAAGTAATTCTTGATGAATATTAAATTCACCGGTATGTCTATAATTCCATATGACATTCTTTAAAGTTGGTAATAAATAAAATATGAATGAAGCAGTATTAATATAAGTAATGAAAAATGGTTTTCTATAAAGATTTTCTTCAAAAATAATATTAATTAAAAATGATGAAAGAACCCATAGTATAATGACAAAACTTAACATTATTAGACCTAAGGTCCATTTTTTACCTACAGAATTATTCATTTTGGTTTTCAAATTGTATTCATGAAGATTAATGTATTTTTTTGGATAATGAAAGGTAGAAAAAGAAAAGAGGTAATAACAACAACTATTATTTTATTTTTTTTATTTTTTTTATTTTTTTTGAATATCTGAGTTGATGTGAAATTTAATGAATTTGGACTTTTAGAAGAGGATATAAAAATGTTAATATTTATTTGATCTTCTTCAAAAAAAAATCAAATTTTCTTATCAGATAATAATGTCAAGGATAAAAAAATGCAACCAGTATACCGTAGATCGAATACACAGAAACTAAGGAAGAAGAAAATTTTTTTTCTATTAAAATATGTCACCTATATAAAAATGATTATTATGATTGTAAAATTGACTCTGTAAAGAGATATTGTAATGTGTCTGTAATTTCTAAAATTAAATAGAAGAAGCAACAAATGCTTGCATGAGTCGTTTCTGTGTAAATCTGCAGAAAATTCGGTGAAAAATTTTTAGGCAAATTTTTTTTTGCAATGTCACATGTTTTTTTTGCAAAAGCCCTAATTTAGGGTTTGGACAGACTTTTTCAGGGCTTGCATGACCTAGTTTAGGGTTTCTACAGCCCTAACCTTTGTTTTTCATTTTTCACTTTTTATTTTTTTTCTGAGTGACAAACAAGAACAAACTTTTAATTGAGTATTATCAGACGTTAAAGAAGTTATCTGCTTCACAATTTAGTGATTTCAAACATTGAATATCAATCATTTATCTGTAACTTAAAGACTTTCCAATCATAGCATTGAAAATAATATGGGTATGTCAACGAATTCATTATGGTGGTCCGTTGTTACTGTTTTTCTTTCTCTACCATTATCAAGGAAAAATAATAACAACATTCCAATAGACATCATTTTACAAAGAAAATACAATAGTTTATAGAAATAAAATTATTGTATCACCCTGAAACATAACATTCAATTACTAACAATGATTTTCTATTGTTGTGTATTGGGTTCATCTTACAATTATTACTATGAAACCCTTTTTTTTTTATGAAATTTTAATCACAACAATTGTATTTGAACAGCATCAGGTTTAAGCAATGGTAGTGCAAAAAAAATGTCCTTAGAAGAGTTTCTAGGGGATGATTCCCTTGGTGACTCTGTATGGAACGAAGATGAAATTAATTTAGATGCAATTAATAATACTACAAATATCGATTTATTCAAGAATTCAAATAAATCTAATCGTAACGATAATATAGCAAGAAATTCGTATGGTTATAATCGTAATAATAATAATAACCCTCATAATGAAAATTCAAATCATTATGGATTTGATAATGATAATAATAATAATAATAACTTAATTCATAATCCACCTTATATTATTAAATTTTTCAATTTACCACCAAAATTTTCAAATTCAGATATTGAAGAATTATTTCAAGCAAAATATACAAAATTCATTAAATTTAAATTATTTTGGGAAATTAATAAAAATCCATCAATTGCAACTATTAAAGATGGTTCCATCTTTGAACAGAATTTTAAACGTACTGCAAAAGTTGCTTTCATCGAATTATATACTTCTCGTGATATGAATAAAATTTTAACCTATTGGAAAACTCCATTAAAAGATATTTATCAAATTGAAGTGGAACCTGCAAAATTTAATGATTTTAAAGATTATATGACTAAAGTTGAATTATTAAAAGATCCAAATGATGATGCAGGAAAACCTTATATAATTTCAAAACCAAAACCAAATCCATTTGGTGCAGCAAAACCTGTTGATACACAATCAAAAGTTTTAGATATTGAAGAAAAAATGTCTATTTTACATGTTGAAGATACAACAACTTTAAGAAGATTATCTGAAAATGAGGGTAAAAATTTATTTGATAATTCAAAAATTTTGAAAAAAAATTTTGATAATGATAATAATAATGATTTAGATAAAAAAAAAATTGTTAGTGGTAAACAAAAAATTTCAATCTTGAAAAAACCAATTTTAAGTTATTCTGAAGTATTACAAAAATCTGTTGAAGAATCTAAAAAAAGTCCAAATTTAACGCAAAATGTACCTTTAAACTCAGAAAATGATCTGAAAAAATCTATCTTAACAAATCCAATAGAAAATAATAATGACAATAATTTAAAAAATAAAAATACTGAAGTTATCATTGATGAAAATGAACAAATTGAAGAAAGAAATGATGAAAATTTAAATAGTGATAATGATAATAATGATGATATTGAAATAGATAATGAAATCAATACAGGAAAATCATTTACTTTTAAAAATAATGAAAGAGAATCATCAAGATTAAATGATAAAAATTCATTTAATTCAAATAGAGGAAATTATAATTACAGAGGAAGGGGTAATAATTATTATAGAGGTAATAATAATGGATATAATAATAGAGGTCGTGGTAATTATCAATCAAGAGGTGGTAATAATAGTAATAGAAACAAAGATTCTTATTCAAATCGTAATGATTCAAGAAATAATGAAAATAAAAAGACTGATGATAATGATAATAATTCATCTTTTCAATCTTATTCTTTATTTAAACCAGCTAGTGGGTTTTTAAAAGACGGTAAAGATAATGATTCACATTTAGGATTTTCTACTAGTAATAGTCAATCAAATAAAAATTATAATAATTCTAATGATAATAGAGGTGGACGTGGTGGTCGCGGTGGTCGTGGTGGACGTGGATGTCGTGGAGGTCGCGGTAGTGGACGTGGTGGATATTATCGTGGTGGATATACACAAACCTCAGAAAAATTAATTGATTAATAAATTGATTTTTTGAAAAATTTCATTAACATTTTAGGTCAGTATACCCCAATTTTTATTAACTGTATGATATTATATAGTAATGTGATTATGTTTATTCATTTATAATTATTTTTATGCAAAAAAAAAAAAAAACAATTGTAAAAATTTAAAGTAATATTTGTCAAAAAAAAAAGTTTATAGGTAAAAAAATAAATATTTATTAAAAAAATTATAATTGAAAATTAGAGGAGAAAAAATATACGAATGAAAAAAATTTTAATGAATAATTAATATATAATAATATTACTAATGGTAGTAAAAAAAGAAAGAAGAAGAAGAATAAAATCAAAATTTAAATAAAGAAAATTTAATCAAACACAATAAAACAATATAATAATTTAATGAATATCATTATTGTACATTTTTAAGCAAAAATTTATTGTTTTTTTTTTTTCAAATAAATTTTCTTAAAGTTTAATATACATTAATTTATCTTTGATCTTGTTGTAATTGTTGTTGATTAGCCATTTTTCTTTCTTGTCTGCCTTTTTTCATAACTTGTTTTAAAGCTGCACTATCTAAAGGATCTAATAATTCAAATGAACATAATAAACCTTCACTTACACTCATAACAGCACCCCAATTATCGAATTCACCACAATAATTTGGTGCTGAAAAAACTGTAACTAAACTTCTATCATTAAAAAATTCATAACCATCTTCAACAACCATATGAGCTCTACAAACTAAATCAAATCCAAATTTATTTAAAAATTTATTAATTGCTACTTTATTATAACAATAACTTACACCTCTTTCATTATCTTCCCATTCGTTTGGTGAATCTGTTGGATCTGACCATAATAAATCATTAATTAAACCAAAATCCGGTACATCTGTAGGTCTACTAACATGTCTAATTTCATCCATTGAATTTAAAACCGGTGATAAACCACCATGAACACAAAAAATTTTACCAGCAACAATTGCAGCTAATGGTAAAGTATTAAAAGTATCAACAAAAAGTTTCCATGTCTTAATATTACAACGACGTTTACATTCATCATAAAATCCATAAACTCTTGTTACATTTGCACATTCATGATTACCTCTTAATAAGAAAAAATTTTCAGGATATTTAATCTTATAACATAACAATAATAAAATTGTCTCTAAGGATTGTTTACCACGATCGACATAATCACCAAGAAATAAATAATTTGACGATGGTGGAAATCCACATTTTGTAAATAATCTTAATAAATCACCATATTGACCATGAACATCACCAACAATTTTAACAGGTGGTGAAAGTTCTAATAATGATGGTTGTGATAAAAACATTTCACGCGCTAGATGACAAATTTGTGTTATTTCAGAATTTTTTAAACAAACATTTTTAGTTCTTTTGGCTGCATAACCTGCATCTAATAATTTTTGAATTGTTTCATCAATATTAATTGGTTTATAAATTTTTTTTTTCTTTCCTGTTAATTCATTAATTAATTCAGAATTTGAATGATTTGTTAAAGTATCATTATCTATAATATCAGCATTTATTGTTGGATATTGATCTTTTGATGATAAATTATTTATTTGATGATGATTATGGGAAATATTATTGATTGAATTATCTTTATTTATAAAAGATGATGATGATTCAATGAATTGATTATTATTATTATTATTATTATTTGATAAATTATCTTCATTATTATTCATTTTAAAATTAAAATAATCATTTGATTCTTTTGAATTATTATTTAAAGTTAATACACCAGGAGAATTTAATGGTGTACTATAAGCAGTAGTAGCATTTGAACCTGAACCTAATGAAGATTTTCTACTATGTACAGAGGATGCCATTGAATTAGAACGTGACATTGGATGAGAATCTATTAAATTATTATCATTATCATTATTTGAGTTCAAATTATTATCATTTGAAGTACTAGATGTTATATTATTATTATTATTATTGTTATTATTTAATGATGTAAAAGATGAATTATAATTATCAGATTTTCTACGATGTCTTGAAGATGAACTACTCTTTATACTTGATGGCCTTGATGAATAACTATGTCTAAGTGAAGAATCTTGTCTATTTGATTTTTTCAAATGATGAACTGTAAAATTATTATTATGATTATTATTATCAATTTCATCATCAGTTAATGCATTTTCATTATATAATGAATTTGATGAATTTGTATATTTACTATTTTTCAAAATTGGTGATTTTGGTTCCATTTGAATCATTGAAGGTGGTAAATCAGAAATTGTATTAAAACTTGATCTTCTTGTTGAAGATTTTCTTAATTGTAAAAAAGAATTACTACTATTATTATTTGTATTTGAATTTGAATTTTTATCAGAAATTTCACTTGTATGACTTTTACTTTTTTTCAAAATTGTATCATTATTTGATGAAAATTCATTTTTAGTTGAATTTATATGTTGAGAATTTGATCTACGATGCATATGACCAGATGAATTTGTTTTTTTATTTAAATTTGTATTATCTGTTTTTTTTATTATATTTTTAGATTCATTATTTGATGTATCAACGTTATCATTAATTTGTAAATCATCAAAATCAGTTATATTTATATTTGGGAAAATTTTTTCGCTTTGATTATTAATTTCTTTCGAAGAAACATTAGTTGACGATCGTCTTGATTTATTTGATCTTATTGATTGATTAGTATTAGATTTTAAATTTTTTAAATCTTGAATATCAATATCTTCATCTTTTTTTAATTTTGATTTTAATTTTGATTTTGATTTTGATTTTGTTAAAGATTTTGATTTTGATTTTGGTGTCACTGATGCCGAAGTATTAACAGGACTTTTTTTCTTAGTTGAAGAAGTCTTTGAAGTTGAATTACCCATAATTAAAGTTTTTCTATAAAAAAGAGAAAGAAGGAGAAAAAAAATATGAAAATGAATATTAGTTAATTTTGCAATTAATTTTAACTGAAATAATGATATCTTTTTTTTTTTAATTGAAAAGTTTTATTTATAGAAAATCTATTAAAATTAAAATTTTTTCAAATGCAAAATTATATGGGAAAAAAAATTGTATTAATCAATTCTTTGTATCACTTCTAAATAGTAATAAACAGATATTTTATATTAAATTGCGTGATGTTATTATTTGATGTCTCACGAATGCACAATGACAAATGACAAAAAAAAAAGGACTTTGAAAAGGGATAGGTTCGTTTCAGTGTATGCAAATATAAATGCTGGTCACTTTATAATTCAAAGAGGGGACTGCTGAAGAGAGCTTTGTTGTGTAAGTGTCTTGTTTGTTGTTGTTATACTTGTGGAATCGATTTATCCCTGTGAAAAGTGTCGACGATAAAAATAAAATTCGTTTAAAAATGACAAAAAAGTGGATTTTGCGCATTTGGAAAATCGAACCGGCAATTGTTTTTGAGGCCTTGCATCGAAAATTTTCCATTGCAGTGAAAAAAAAAAAAAGTTTTGTTCTTCAAAGTGAAATTTGTGGATGGTTTTGGTTGGTTTGAACTTGAGATGTATGGTGTAGTATGGCTGCTATTCAAGAGGAAGAGTATGTTCACAAAGTGTATAATGAGATTGCGTCGCATTTCTCTCAAACCCGTTACAAACCATGGCCTATTGTCACTCAATTTCTAAATGAGCAAACATGTGGAAGTATCGGTATCGATGTAGGTTGTGGTAATGGTAAGTATTTAAATGTCAATCCGAATGTGTTTGTCATTGGATCTGACAGATCTGATGGACTGATTTCGTGTGCACATGATATCGATTCGAAATATAATGTTTTAGTCGCAGACGGTTTAAATTTACCACATAAGGATAACACATTTGATTTTGCCATTTCTATTGCAGTGGTTCATCATTGGACCACTAGAGAGAGAAGAATTCAAGCCATCAAACATATCTTAAGCAAAGTTAAATCGGGAGGCCAAGCGTTGATTTATTGTTGGGCTTTAGAACAAGGCAATTCCAGAAGAGGATATCATGAAGGTATGGAACAAGATGTTATGGTTCCTTGGGTTCTTACAGATAAGGATAAGCGAAACAATGATAACAAGCTGACAAAGCCAAAGATGGATAAACCTGATTTGACTAACGTTCCAGTAAAAGAAAGAGCTTCCTTCATTGCTCAATGGAAAAAAGATCAAGAAACCAAGAGAATTAAAGAACAACAAGAAATACTGAAAAGACAACAAGAAAAAGAAGAAACAAAGAAACAAAACACAAAATATAGATTTTATCATTTGTATCGTGAAGGTGAACTAGAACAAGATTGTGAAAGTGCCGGTGGGGAAATTGTCAATTCTGGATACGAGAAGGACAACTGGTACGTTATGGTCAGACGATTATAGGGAAATCTTGTTTTATATAACATTTTTATGTAGCAAATATACTGAAAAAAAACCATTTATTCTTTATTACTTTCAAAGTTTTTATGACCGCCCTTTTTCTCTACAATTTAAAAAAAAACCCTGTGAGAAAAAAGGACACCTCGTTTATTATAAAACATGAATACAAATATCGATTAGCAATAAGAGAAATTACGCCCTATCAATTATATAAGCTGTTCTTATCGTTAACTTTAGAATTTTTTTTGTAACATGCCTATTATAAACGCTGGTAATGATGAGTTTCACCTGTCTCATGAAGAAGAAGATAAATTAAATCAATTTCAAACAATTACTAATTTCCCTGAAAATGATTTACCTTTAGTGATAAAACTTTTACAAAATCATAGTTGGCATATGGAACCTGCTTTAAGTCGATATTTCGATGATAATTGGAAACAATCCTTATCTCAAGTTCAATCTTTACCTGATTCATCAACAACTGCACTAGATACGTCAGAGATGCCTCCTCCTACATTAACTTCAAGGCATAATGCCACCCCAAGACGTACCAGTATGATAGATCAATTACAAATGGATCCTTTAAGTGGTATCTTGTCGTCTCGTGCTCCTATTTTACCAATTGTTAATTATTTACCAACAAATTATAAACAAAAATTTAAATTAGTCGGGTTAACATCACAATTAGAGACAAAACAAAATCCTTTATGGATTATTTTAATGTTTATCCCCGATACTTTATTTAAATTAGTTTCTTTTCTTTGGTCAGTCATTACATTATCAATCTTTAAAAATCAATCTAAAATTGATAAGCCAAGAGTCTTTAGAGTTCCTAAATTGCCTTCAGTCGATAAAGATCCAATCAATTTACCTAAAATATTTATTGATAATAATAATAATAACGATTCTTTAAACATTTTACAAAATTTAATTGGTAATAAAAGGTTAGAATTTAATGAAGCATTAAAAATTTGTCAAGATAAATTTAAATTTTTACTTGTAATATTAGTCGGTGAAGTCAATGAAACTTTAGATGAAAATAATAATGAAAAGGAAAACCAAATTAGTAACAATAAAGATAGTATTGATTTCAATTCAAAAAAATTTATAACAAATGTTTTAAATGATAATGGTGTCATTAAAATTTTACAAGATTATAAAGATGATATGATAATATATATGGGTTCCGTTATTGAATTAGAACCATGGTTAGTAGCAAGAGATCTTCAAATGAAATTTACACCTGATTGTTTTTTAATTGGTAATGTATTAAATGGGACTAATTCAATTAACGGTATAACAAGATTATCAATTCTTTCAAAATTAAAAGTTAATTCACCAAAAAAATTTCAAAATTCTTTAAAATTTACTTTTGAAAGATTTAATCCAGAATTAGTTGTTAGTAGAACAGAAAAAGAAGAATTAAAAATTTCAAGACAAATTAAACAATTGCAAGAAAAAGCATATCAAGATTCATTAGAAAAAGATCGTATTAAAGAAGAAAAACGTAAAATTGCCATTGAACAAGAAAATTTAAAGATTCAATTGGAATTGGAAAGACAACAAAATTTTAAAATTAACCAAACTTTAAAAAATTTAAAATGGTTAAATGCATGTTTAAACATTTTACAAAAAAATGAAAAAAATTTAAATAAATTTAATGAATTAAATGATAAAAAAAAAATTGCCACTTTACAATTTAGAACATCAAGTGGTTTAAGATTGATTAAAAAATTTGAGAGTGAATCGTCATTACATTCAATTTATGTTAATATTGGTTGTCATTTATTTTTGAAAAATAATTCAATTGATAATGAATTGTGGTCAAAGAGTATAATTGAAAAGATTAAAGAATTAATTGAAGATGATTCTGTATTATGTTTTAAAGATTTAAATTTTGTTGAGGAAAATATTACTTCCACTGACACTATTAAACTTGTTCAAGATGAACTAGATAAATGGTCTAAACATAAAGATGAAAATGAATTATCATTTTCTTTTGATTTTGAATTAGTTTCACCATTTCCAAGATATAAAGTTCCTGCTGATGAAAATGTTAAGGTTAAAGAAGTTACTCAAATTTGGCCAAATGGTAACTTGTTAGTAGAAGATATTATTGAAGAAGAAGAAAATGATACTGAAGAAGAAACCGATGAAGAAGAAGATTGAATAATTTTTTTATTGAGTATGTATACGTATTTATGTATTTTTTAAAAGAACATATTGATAATAATCGTACATTTTATAGAACACATTATTCAAAATTTTAAAAATCCTAATCTACCTAAAATATTTGCAAAATCTAAATAATTCATATATACTCGTTTACCATCTGTAGCACATGCCATCATCTCTATGATATTTTCACTTTTCCCAGAATTTATTACATTAGATATCTTTTGAAGATCTTTTATACTAAGAACATGATCCTTTAATTCGACATTTGGAAATTGTTGATCTCTACCACAATTCTTAACTAACATATGCCAAAACTGATTTATAAGTTCTTCATTATCCATATATATCAGGATATGATAGGTGACTTGTAAAATCTTATCAAAATCTATGATATTAGTACCTTCCACAACGACATCCTCATCTCGTATCATCTTGAAGAGTTCCTTGGGAATCTGTAAACTATCAAAATAATCTTTCAAATCATCAGTAATCATATCACTTTCTATACTAAACATGGCAAACGCACCCAGAATTTCATCTTCCAACTCCTGCGGAATCCTGGCATCCTTAAACTTCTGGACCTGTTGGTAACTCAATTTATCACTCATGAACAACCTCGACTAACAAAACAACGCCCCTTGACACTGAGTTTCCTTGCAGTTTCTTAGTAAAATATTATAAAATTCTGTTGCTTACCCTCCCATTAAATATGTCTGTATTCTTTTTCCCTTCAATTTTGCAAAAAAGCATCAAAGAGAAAAAACCACCTCCAACAAAAACAAACAGAAAATTTTCATTAAAATTTATGATAATATTGCAAATCTGTTATTTACCTAAGAAAGGTTATAAGAGCATTTAAACACTTGAACAATGAGTGAGACTAATACATCTGGAACTCCAGTTGAGGATACTCCAGTTAATACAGCAATTATTAAGACTGAATCGAATAATAATCTTAAACGTACTCATGATGAAATTGAAAATGAAAATTTAACAAAGGATGAATCTAAAGAAAGTTCTGAGACTACTACTTCTACTAACGAAGAAACTAAAAAAGAAGAAACAAGTGATGAACAAGTCAACGATAAAGATAATGACGATGACGACGATGAAGATGAAGACGAAGATGATGAAGGTCCAACAAAGAGACAACGTCAAGAAAGAAATAGATTTTTAGATATAGAAGCAGAAGTCAGTGATGATGAAGACGAAGATGAAGACGAAGAAGAATCTGAATTAGTCAAAGAAGGTTTTATTACTCGCGATGATGATAATGAAGAAGGTATTAATAGAAAAGATGATAGAGCACATAGAGAATTAGATCAAGATATGAATAAAACATCTGAAGAAGATGCACAGAGATTAGCCAAAGAATTACGTGAAAGATATGGTAGAAGCAGTTCAAAACAATATAGAGCCGCCGCACAAGATGGTTATGTTCCACAAAGATTCTTGTTACCAAGTGTTGATACTGCAATTGTTTGGGGTGTTCGTTGTAGACCAGGTAAAGAAAAAGAGTTGGTTAGAAAATTGTTTAAGAAAAAAATTAACTTAGATAGAGCTATGGGTAAGAAAAAATTAAAAATTCTATCTATTTTTCAAAGAGATAATTATCATGGTAGAATTTATATCGAAGCGCCAAAACAATCTGTCATTGAAAAATTTTGTAATGGTGTTCCAGATATTTATATTGCTCAAAAACTTTTAATTCCTGTTCAAGAATTACCGTTATTATTAAAACCAAATAAATCTGATGACGTTTCATTAGCGGCAGGTAATTATGTTCGTATTAAGAGAGGTATCTATAAAGGTGATTTAGCCATGATTGATCAAATAAGTGAAAATAATTTAGAAGTTATGTTAAAAATTGTTCCACGTTTAGATTATGGTAAATTTGATGAAATTGATCCTGTTACCAATCAACGTAAACCTAAGAGACCAACTTTTGCTCATAGATCATCACCACAATTATTTAATCCAACAATGGCTTTAAGATTAGATCAGGCAAATTTATATAAGAGAGGTGCCCATCATTTTACTTATAAAGGTGAAGATTATATTGATGGTTATTTATATAAATCTTTTAGAATTCAATACGTTGAAGCCAAAAATATTCAACCAACCGTTGAAGAAATTGCTAGATTTGGTTCTAAAGATGGTTCTGTTGATTTATCAAGTATTTCACAAACAATTAAGAAATCTCAAGCATCAAAAGTTACTTTTCAACCTGGTGATCGTGTTGAATTATTAACTGGTGAACAACGTGGATCAAAGGGTATTGTTATGAAAACAACAACTGATATTGCAACTGTTAAATTACCAGAATTTCCATTAAAACCATTAGAATTTCCAATTTCATCCTTAAGAAAAATTTTCCAACCTGGTGATCATGTTACTGTCATTAATGGTGATCATCAAGGTGAAGCAGGTTTAGTATTAATCGTAAAACAAGGTCAAGTTACTTTTATGTCAAATCAAACTAGACAAGAAGTAACAATCACAGCTAATAATTTATCTAAATCTATTGATTCGACTCCAACATCAAGTGAATATGCATTACATGATATTGTTGAATTAAGTGCCAAAAATGTTGCCTGTATTATTCAAGCAGGTCATGATATATTTAAAGTTTTAGATGAAAGCGGTAAAGTTTTCACAATTACTAAAGGTTCCATTTTAAGTAAAATTAATACATCTCGTGTAAATGCAGCTACCGTTGATAGTAAAGGTAATGAAATTAAAATTGGTGATACTATTGTTGAAAAATTAGGTGCACGTAGAGAAGGTCAAGTTTTATTTATTCAAAATCAACAAATTTTTGTTGTTTCCAAAAAAATTATAGAAAATGCCGGTGTCTTTGTTGTTAATACAGTTAATATTGAAGCTGTTGCTTCTAAGGATAATTTATTAAATAATCAAATGGATTTAACAAAGATGAATCCTGATATTATTTCAAAGATGGGTCCACCATCAATGTCAGGTCCACGTCCGCAAGTTCGTATGACACGTGAAGTTGCCATTGGTAAGACTGTTAGAATACGTTCTGCTGGTTACAAAGGTCAATTAGGTATTGTTAAAGATGTCAATGGTGATAAAGCAACTATTGAATTACATTCAAAAAATAAACATATTACTATTGATAAAAGAAAATTAACATATTATAATCGTGAAGGTGGTGAAGGTATTACATATGATGAATTAGTTAATAGACGTGGTAGAGTTCCACAAGCAAAGATTGGACCAAGTTACGTTAGTACTCCAAGAAATATGGCAGCAGGTGGCAGACCTGGTGAACCACCTTATGGTAATTCAGGTTTAACTGGTGGTATGACACCAGGTTGGAATAATTCATTTGATGGTGGTAAGACTCCAGCTGCTAATTCACATGGTTCAAATGGTGTTACTGGTGGTACTTCAGCATGGGGTGGTACTTCCACTTGGGGTGGTCAAGGTTCTGGTGGTGCCTCAGCTTGGGGTACCAGTGGTGGTGCTTCAGCATGGGGTGGTCAAGGCAATGGTGCCACATCTACATGGGGTGGTGCTTCATCATGGGGTAATAAATCAAACTATGGTGGTGCTTCAACATGGACATCAAATGGTGAACATAATGGAGCTGCTTCAACATGGGGTGGTGGTGCACAATCTACTTATGGTGGTGCTTCTACATGGGGTAATAATGAAGGTGGTACCTCTACATGGGGTGGTAATAATAATAAACAAAAAACTGATGGTAATACTTCAACATGGGGTAATTATGATTCCAAAAAACAAGGTAATAGATCTGCTTGGAATGAACAAGGAAATACTGGAGGTAATAGTACATGGGGTGGTCATTAAATAAAAAGAACAAAATGAAAATATCAAATAGTTTTCTCTCAAATAAAGGTAATAATTAAAACTTCAAATGAATTATATGGTATTTTGAAAGTATTATAATAGTATTGGTGTTACTTTCATGCATTTTCTAAATTACATTTTACTTTTACAATAGTTTATTCAAATGTCTTTACATTTGAAATTTCAAGACATGGAAAAAAACTTGAACATTTTGTCTTTGTTAGCATATATTAAAATTATAACCATTTATTATTTAATTTTATATGTTTGTATATATATTTTAGTTTACTACAATGTTAGTTATATATACGGTTCAATTTCTTGGCAATTATTTACAAGGTGACGGGGGGGCTGAATATATATGGACATAGTCTTTATGATTATCGATGCATGCTTATCTCGTGACTCTAGAAAAGTTCACCGGTTTTCTCTCTGGAATCTTTCTCTTCTTAGATTCCTTGAATAGCACATGACGTTGTGCTATAGGATCGTACCTGACCTGGTGAACCAGTGGTGCACCTCTTTTAACGGTTATACTTCTGGAAAACCCGGTGGCTGCTGTGGACACCAACTTAACTACTGTACTCTTTAACTTTGCCTTGGCCATGTTGATAATATGTATGGTTTATTGCAATGAACAATTCAATTTTAGTGTTTTGTTTCTTGTTAAGCAAAATTGTTTTTAATTGTTTAAATTGATAAAACATTGCAAATTTCATCACGCAAAACGATGTAAAAATCGTGCGACACGGAAGTTCACAATGCAAGAAAAATTTTCCAGTTGGAAAGAAATTAAAGCTTTAAAGAAACTTGTAGCGTAGATATTGTGAATGGTAACAATAGTGTTAAAGCTATCATTTACAAGTTATACAAGATAATCAAAGATAAGATGGCTGAAGTTGTTGCTCCTGAAATTGTTATGAACCCAGATGGTTCCAAGTCTATTATCACTTATAAAACTGAAAATGGTGAAAAATATAAGATTACTCAAAAGATAAAAGAAATTAAAGTGGTTGAAAAAGTTCATAAATCTGTAGCTGAAAGAAGAAAATGGTCCAAATATGGTCTTGAAAAAAATTCTGCTGCAGGTCCAAGTGATTCAACATCTCTTGGTGAAAAAGTTGATTTAGATTTAAGTAGAAATTGGAAACAGGCTGAAGAAGAAAGACAACAAAAGGCTTCAGTTGGTGCTAAGAAGACTTTGACTTGTAGATTATGTGGTAATGCCCATTATACTATGAATTGTCCATTTAAGAGTATATTAAATGAAATTTCTGCTTTAGAAGATCCTGCTAGTCTTACAAGTGAAGAAGTTACACAAGAAAAACAAGCTGAAGAAGCTTCTGCTCCATCTGGTAAAACTGTTAATGGTAGTTATGTTCCACCATCACGTCGTGCAGGTGCTAGAGATCCATCTTCTGAAGCTTATAGAGATGCTAGAGAACGTGATGACATGTGTACTTTGAAGATTATGCAATTAAATGAAGATGCGGATGAAAATTCTTTAAGAGAAGAATTATTATTTCCATTTACTCCAATTCAAAAAGTTGTCGTTGTTAGAAATAGAGAAACCGGTAGATCAAGAGGTCTTGCTTTCGTTACTTTCTCGAGTGAAGCAATGGCTGAAAAAGCTTTACATTTCTTAAATGGTAGAGGTTTCATGAATTTAATTTTACATGTTGAATGGTCAAAACCAAAGCCAAGAGCTTAAATTAAAAAAAATTTAACGACCAAATATATTATTTAAAAACAAGAAAATGAGAAAATAAAAAATTGTTTTGTTTCTCCTTTTCAAAATTGAAAGAAAAATTTAAAAAAAAAAATTATTAATGGTATTTCCATGTTTAAATTTTATTATTTTCTACTTTTAAAATATTATTTTTTATTTGTTGAATTGTTTTTCTTTAAATTATTACTATCATAGTCATCTTTTTATGTATATGTATATATAGATTATTTCTAATATTTAAAAAAAAAAAAAAATTGTAAAAAAATGCAAATTTGAAAAGTTAACATGAATTATTATTATTTCAATTAATGTATTCTTTTTAGTTATATGATTTGGTTTTTATTTTTTTTTGTTTTTGCAAAAACTTTTAAAAAAAATTTAACTTAATTAATTGATTTCATCAATCTTTAATTTTGCATCTTTCCAAGCTTTCAAACATTCTTTAATATAATTAATAATAATTTTTGTTATATTTTTTAACATTTGATTTAATTTTTTATTAATAAATTCAATTAATTGTAACATATTATTCATTGTTGAATCATTAACATCTTTAATATCTTTTTTAATTAATTTATAACAATCATTTAATTTATTAATTTCTTTATTTAATTTTTTAATTTCTTCATCTCTTTCAAATTTAGTTAAAAATTCAGGTTCTAATTGACCAATTTTTTTATTTTTTTTGCCTAATTTTCTATGTTGTTTTTGTAATTGATATTGTAATTGCCTTTGTTTTTCTTCATGCTTTAATAAATCATCTTGTGATTTTTGATCAATATTATCTTGTGACTCAATATTTTCAATAATTTCATTATCATCATCTTTATTTTTATTATTAATTTTTTTAACAATTTTAGCAATAGTTGGAGAATTTTCAGCATCTCTATTTAAAGCAACATCCAATCTTATTAATTTATTTTCAAAATCTTTTAATTCATTAACTCTATTAATTCTTTTTTCAATTGTATTTTGTATAATTTGATATTGATAAATTTTTAAATTTTTAAATATTATAACTCTTTTTGAATCTGAAAGATATTTAATTATTTCATCAATTTGTTCTTCAATTAAATTTTGTAAATTTTCAGTTAAAATTTCTAAACCAACATAATTAACATCAAATGAATGACCAATTTTTTCTATACCATTAGATAAGATACTAAATGGATTATTTTCTAAGCTTAATGCATTATAATAAGCTCCTAATTCAGCAAATTGTGATGATAATGAATGTAAATGAAATTTATTATGTTTAACTTTGTTATATAAAGGTTGAAGACATAAAGAATAATGATTTAATTTTTTTTCAATTAATAAAAATTTATTATTAATTTCAGTTAATTCTGTATCATTTTTCAATGAAAAAGTCTTTGATAAGACGTTAATTGAATTTGGTGTTGGTAATAAAAGATGTAAAGGACTTGGTTTTGTTGGTTGTAAAGGCGGTGCAAGTAAATTATTCAATGGTAAGATTGAAACAGGTGGAGAATTCATTACATCTTTCCAAGTATAATCGGGATTTAAAAATTTTTGGAAAATTATATTTTCTTTAATTTCTTTAATATCATAACAATTATTTAAAAATGATGAAAATCGTCTTTTTCTTTTTTCAATAATTTTTTTATCATTTTCTGCATTTATAGGATTTAAAAAATATTTAAAGATTGAATGTTTTGATGGTATAGGTGGGATAATAATTGTTGGTAATAATTTTAATAAGACTTGATGTAATGAATTAAATTCCGAATATCTTCTAGTGACTTCATTATCCTGATATTTAATAACATAGCCAATAGCATGTTTACCCCATGGATCTCTGTAATCACCAGAATCAATTATTTGAATTGGTGATTGATTCTTGTCTTGAAAATTATTTGTTTCATTTTGTTCTTGTTGAATTGCCATTGACATTGATAAATTTTCATATGGTTCAAAATTATAAGGAGCATTTGAATTATTTGAAGATATGGAAGATTTTGGAGAAGATAAAGGTAATGTCTTTGTCTCTGTACCATTAAATTTATTTAATAATTCTTCTTCACTACTGAAGGAACTTGTCTTGGAATCATTTTTATCTGTTTCAATATCAGAATCAATTTCAGAATGATTTTCAATTAATTTTGTAGACGTGGTGGAAGAGTCATTATCATTATAAAAATAATTTAATTGTGAATAATCATTTTTATCTGTATTATTATCTGAATCAGGTGCAGCTGTCATACCTGATGCATACATATGATTTGTACCGATGAAAGGATTGTTATCTTCTTCATCCTCATCTTCTTCAAGATCTTGTATTTCTTTCTTATGCACATTGTCATCAGTTTCTATGTCATTTGAGCATACATCACTGTTAGGTTCCCAAACATTCATAATTTGAATATGAGTTGTATATGTGTTATATGTATCCAATTTTGATTCTATCTTTGTCGTCTCTACTTTTAAGAGATATTATGTTTCTGTTTAAAATTGTTGATGCTTTTCTGTTGTTTTTGCATCTATTTTTGTTAGACGGATTATTGGTTTGTCCCTTAAAGCTTTATTCCTGTTCGGGTAAAAAAAAATAACAAAGATAATAAATAAACGTAACAAAATATATCCGTAAAATGTTAACTAAAAGATGAATTTCTAAATAATATATGTACAATACTTTATATATAAATTATGCTATTTAAGCAGAAGTAGTTGCAGTTTCTGGTTTTTTGGCAACAAATAACATCATTGGAGTGAATAATTTAGATTCACCACCTGCTACTAAACCAACAGCAGCTTCTTCTAAAGCAGCAGTGACTTTAACGGAACCTTCAGGAGCCATACCTAATTTTTCCATAGCATAGACCATGGTATTAGTTATCTTTCTACCTAAGAAAGAAGTTCTGAAAAAAGTTACAAGATCATTTACTGATTGGATATATTTCCAATTACCAGTTAATGGAGCATACCATGGAATTGCGTCATCGTTATCAGCTAAATCATCATCGATAAGAACTTCAAAGCCACAATTTTTCAAAGCATCTCTTGCGACATCTACTGAGAACATCTTTGGAATACCATCACCTAATTCAATTTCATAAGCGATTTTTCTATGTTCAGGATTCTTTTCATCATAGTTATGAGTCATCACCCATTCATAAACGGCAAAAGTACCACCTGGTTTTAATACTTTATAAATTTCTTTATAACATTTTTCTAAATTTGGTGCATGACAAGTAGCTTCGATGGCATAAACTTTATCAAAAGTATTTTCTTCAAATTCCATTTTCATAAAATCACCTTTAACAAAATCTAATTGATTTTCTAAATTAAATTTTTTAGCATACCATTTTGCTTTTTCAATTTGATAATCATTATTGTTTAAACCAATAATATTACAACCAGTAAATCTAGCGATTTCTCTTGCTGGACCACCGACACCACAACCGACATCTAAGACTAAATCACCTTTTTGAATACCAGCTTGATGTGCTAAATAATGTTCATGTCTTGCTACAGCAGCTTGAAAATTTTCACCTTTATAAAATTTACAAAAATGGAAAGAAGAACCCCAACCATATTCATAAAAATCTGTGACGACGTTATAATAAGAATGAGTAGATTCGTTATAATCTTCTAAACGTCTTTCCTCGGCTTCTTTATCAGTTTTACCATCCCAATGTTTTAAATACTTGGCAACTGCATCTCTTTGAGCATTTTTATTTTTGGATAGAATGGCAGACATACCAGTCTTTTCAGCTGCATGAACACCATGTAATTGTTTAGAAAAATTAGCCTGTCTTTGTCTTAATTCTTGAGTATCTTGTTCGGTAGACATTATAGATATATTTTATATATGTAGGTAAAAATATCAAAATATTTAAATATATTTAAATAATTAATTATTTAGATAGGAACGTAATGATGAATTACAAGTTAAGATACACCTATAGATAGATATATGCATATATGCACGCATATATATATATGATGAAATTTTAATATGATAAATTATTTTGTTTAACGTATTTATCGATTTATTGCCGTTTAAACGTAAGAGAATCTTGAAAACGCGGCGAAATTTTCAATGCGGAACGAGTGGTTTTCACTATACGAGAATTTTAATGTGTACGAGTGTTGCCGATAACGCCATTGGGAAACAAGTGAAAGAGAGAAGAAAAGTGCAATGGTTTTTATATCTTCAGGAATAAATACTATGTTGCTGTCAGGGTTTTAGTTAAGCAAAGGATTGTAATTACTTGTGGTTTTTTGTTTATTTACAAACGAAGTTTACTTCACTCAAACGAGTTTGAAATCGCGGATTGAAACTGTTTTCCTGCGTGCGAGAAAGAAAGATCCGGTGATCCATGAATAAAGAAATCATGTTTCCAAATTGATGGTCTGAGTCTATTAGACTGAAACAGGCATAGTGTTTATGTTGCATCTACATGCAATATGCAAAGTACTTCCAATCTTGTAAGCCGTGCAGTCTTGTGTTCGAGACTCGAAAGTGTCTTTCTTGCGTTGTTAAAACCATTTGCAGGGTTTTTATCTCCGGTTTTGGCCCGATTTTCTGTTGTAATTCGGCCGAATTTTGCTTTGTCATCAAAAGCGAAACGGATTTCCCGGCGGTTTTTGTATTTAAGCAAGAAACGTTTCTTTGTCCTGTGTTTTTTTTAACTTTGAAATAAAGCAGAGTGTTACCCGGAACCAATACTTCAGCGGTTATTTATAGATTAGAATTTGCCACCCAACATCAGAACACTTTACAGTAATAAATATGAGTTCAATAACGAGTAAAAGGCCATTGGAAGTCAACGGAAATAATAATATTCAGTTAGATACCACAGATAATGATAATAAAAAACAACATTCAAATATTAAAGATAAGATAACAAAATCAAAATTATCATTATCAACAACAACTTTAGATGATGAAGCAAAACAAAAGAGAACTGCACAAAATAGAGCTGCACAAAGAGCATTTAGAGAACGTAAAGAGAGAAAAATGAAAGAATTACAAGAAAGAGTTACTGTCTTACAAGATATTCAAAAACAAAATGAAATTGAATCTGATTTCTTAAGAGGTCAGTTAATGACTCTAGTTAAAGAATTGAAAAAATATAGACCACAAACGAATAATGATTCACAAGTCTTAAATTATTTAGCAAAACATAATCAAAATTCAAACGATAATAATAATTTACAAGATAAAATTAATTTTTCTTTTGCTTATCCATCAATAAATGATAAAAAAACAGATAAATATAAATCTAATGATACAAAACCAATGATTTCTCCCATTGAATCGTCTCATTCAAATGAATCAATCAATAATAATAATAATAATAATAACAACATTTCTTCGTCAATAAGTTGGCTTGATAGTTTTTTAAATAATAATGATGATACTCTTAAAAATAATAAATTAAAAAATAATGATAATAAAGATAAAAATAAAAATAAAAATAATAAACTTAATTATAATTTAGATTGTGGTATGTTTAATAATGAATTTAATTTTAATGATCAATTTGATGAACAAGTTTCAGATTTTTGTGTTCAAATGAATAGTGTTTGTGGTACAAGACAAAATCCAATACCAAAAAAAGCTTTATCTTCTGTATCTTCATCAATAAGTACACCAAATTCAATTTCATCAAATTCAAATTCTTTATCATCAAATTCAATTTTATCAAATTCATTTAATTTGATTAATACAAATAATAATAATATTCATAATTCATTTGATTCAAATTTAAATTTTGGTGAATTAAGTTTTAATAATGAAAAGATTAAAAAAAATTTAAATGATTTCGATTTTATAAATACAACTTTAGCTTTCCCAATTGAAAATTCAATATTAAAAGATGATAAAATTATTAATGATAATGATTATTTATTTGATGAATTTCTAGATAATGAAGAAAATAGACTAGAAAAAGAAAATAATGATTTATTTAATAGTTTAATTAATGAAGAACCATCAGAATCTTTAATGATGAAAAATTCTGATAATAATAATAATAAATCTTTAAAAGATAATGATGATACAAAAATTAATAATAATGATAATGATTTAGTTGTACCTTCAAAAGATAGTAATCTATTAAAATGTTCAGAAATTTGGGATAGAATAACATCACATCCAAAATATTCTGATCTTGATATTGATAGTCTTTGTGGTGAATTAATGGCAAAAGCAAAATGTTCTGAAAGAGGTGTTGTAGTTAATGCTAATGACGTTCAAGTAGCTTTAACAAAACATATGAGTAAAGATTTATAATTAATATGAATATGTTCGATTAAAAAATTTCATATATTTATATATAGTTTATTTTTTTTTTTTTTTTTCAATAAAAATTCTAAATTCTTATGTTGATTATTAATTTCAAAATTTTTTTTTTCTTATTTTTACATAATATTACAAAGATCTTTATTATTTTTTTGATCCCTTTTCATCTTAAAATTTTTCATCTTAGTCTTCCATTTTTTAACTTCATTACCTTGTTCAAAATTATTAACAACTTTCATTGGCATACTTTTCCATCTTTCAACTGAACTCATCGATTGAATCTTTGTTATTTTTTTATTTGAATTATTATTAGATAATTTTTTATCAAAGTTTAGATTTTTGTCAGAAAGATACGATTGTGGGAAATAATCATTATTATCATCATCATCAATTACTGAATCGTGTGATGATAAATCGCTTGTTAAAGTTTCATTTTTTGTTATCATTTTATTATTATTTTCATTTTTTTTCTTAAATGCCCAATCCCCAATACTATTAATTGTTCTAATTGATCTATGAGCAATTGTATTATTTGTTTTAGTCTTCTCTGGTATTAACATGTTCAAATTATTATTATTATCATCACTATCACTATCAATTTTATCAAATAAAAATTTTGGATTTTCATTATTTTCAAAATCATTATTATCTTCAATAATTATCATCGAATAGAAAAGAATCTTATTAAGATTATGACCCCATTCAAATAATTCTTTTAAAGTTAAAATATTTAAATTATTCATTGAAAAATTTTCATCATAAAGTATCCAATCATCATTAACATTTGCAATACTTGTTATATTATTTGATTGACGAATTGCAGTGAAAATTTTTTTATTTGAATCAATAATTAAAACAGATTGTAAAACTAATCTATAATGACCTTTTTCATTATTAATTGAAATTGATGGTAAGATTGAATATAATGAATTTGAATCAACTGTTGAAATTGTTAATGAATCTTGTGAATCTAAAATTGAATATGATCTATTTTCATCATCATCATCATAATCTTCTTCATCATCATCATCGTCATCATATGAATAATCATATTCATTTGAATATTTTTTAATTGGTTTTAATGATTCAGTGTCAAATTCCATTATATTTGAATTATTTTCTGTAAAACTATTGATTGAAACAATTTCAGATGGTGATGGTGTATAATTTTTTAAATTTTTATTATTATTATTATTAAGTAAATTTTTTTTAATTAAATTATTATTATGTAAATTTGATCTTGAAAAATTAAATTCCAATATACTACTTGAATTATCATTATCTTTATCTTTATTAATAATATCATTTATTTTAAAATTTGGTAAATTATTTGGTACAGAACCTAATGAAATGAAAGAAGAATTATTGGATAAAGTTTCATTAGTTGATGAATTATCTATTGAAGAACTTAAATCACTGTTGTTATCGTTCAGATTATTATTATTAATTGTTGTTTGATTTGTTAATATATCATCATTATTCTTAATTAAATCATTTTTATCATTATTGAAGAAATTTGGATTAATAAATTTTAAAAAATCTGGATCATTAAAATTATTTAAAATATCAATTAAAAGATAATGATTTTCATGATTATAAGAAATTGAATTTGTCAATTTATTAATTTTGATATTTTTCAAATCTTGTAAATGAAAATAATCTTTAAGAAACGTTTCTAAAATATTTAAATCACTATGAACATTATCAGGAATTGAAATTAATAATAATTTTTGATTATTGAAAAAATTATTTGTATTACTATTATCATTATTGTTGAAAAAATTTGAATTAATAAATCTTTTCAATAAAGTAAATTTTAATTTATTTTGTAATAATTCTTCAAAATTACCTGATCTTATATTTTTTAAATACCATGACCAAAGACCATTATCGTCATTATCAAAATAATCATTAACTCTAACAGATTTTTGCATTACAATAGAATTGCAGATAAAATTTAATAATAAATATTATTATCAATCTTAGTCAAATTAATTTATATAAAATGTTTGAACCTGCAAATATTTTGATTATGAATTAGTTTGATTTGAGAAATAAAAATGAAATGACTAAAAAAATAAATGAAAATATTAAACTTAATTATAAATATGAAAATAACAAGGATTTATTTTCAGATCAAAAAAATTTTTTTTCTTTTGGGAATTAAAAGTTTGAAATTAATATGGATTTTAATTAGTTTATTATTGATTATATTGATGATTTAGTGAAAATAACAAATATGAAAGATTTTGAATGTTAATAAGTTATTGTTTATTATTAATAATATTTGCTTTTTCTTTTATTATGGTTATTTTTTTTTTTTTTTAAAGTTTTCAGATTAATCTACAGATTTGGCTTGTGAATACTTTAATGATTGATAATGTAATGTTGAAGGAAAGAGAAAACAAGAATTCCTAATCTAAGAGAACGTTATGAAAAAACATTTTTAATGTCTTGAAAATTACTGATGGATTACTCTGCAGAGTAAACGGCCAATACCATGCAATGCAAAAAGATAATGTTGAATTAACAATATAATAAATCACAGCGATGCAATGAGATACAAACAAGGCACTGCGTAATACGCCAAAAGAAAAAGTTTTTAAAAATCCCTCGAGAAAAAACGCGCGCCGTTTGCCGAACAACGCACGGCTGCACAACTTTCTGTGGAGATTTCAAAACACGTCACAAACAAATCCCGCAAACTTGGCAAAAATTAACTCAAAAAGATATCGACAACTGCAGGACTCGAACCTGCGCGGGCAGAGCCCAAAAGATTTCTAATCTTTCGCCTTAACCACTCGGCCAAGTTGCCTCAATTTTTTGTGTCGTTTACTTTGCAAAACAATATTTGAGTACTAATATTTTGACTAAATTAAGAATCTTATTTCGATTGTTATTTCCTTAAATTATATATTTGTTCGTTCTTCTTCCACTATTAAGTGACTATATGTAATCCTCAACTTCTTTGGAATTGGTCTCCTTTTTATATCTTTTGGAATCACCATTGCTTGTCTCCAATCTTCTCGTTTAACTGTAAAGTTCACCTTTTGACTCCTCCTAATTGACTCCTATTTCTTCTCTATTAGCTTCCTTATTATTATTCTCTCATCCAGGGTTTCCTTTCTTCTAGACTAAAGTATTAGTCCTCCATAATATCTATGTACTTATAAACTATTTATAGATTATTTAACTACTTATATTTTTATAATAAGTTGGAAACATTTGTTAATATTTCTATTTTTTAAATCTAATTCTCCACATTACATATTGTTTGGCTTGGATTTATAACTTAACTAAACTAAAGTTCTTATAGTTAAAGTTGATAATTTTATTAATTAAGTGACTGACTTAACCCTTATAAATATCCTATTGGTATTTCCTATTTTCGTTGTTAATACTAATATGTAAATTACGTATAAAAACTTGTTGAAAATATTATATAATGTTTTACGAGAAAACAATCAATTTTTCTTCGGACTCGCGTTCGCGAGAAAAACAAAGACGTGAAAAAACAAGAAAAATAAAACTATATACATTTTTATATACTTTTATACTTTAATAGAACTGACGATCCTATAACTTTCAAGAGACAATATATAGTTAATAATGTCAATCTCATCCCACTTAACAGACGATTATCAGCATGGTAGCGCCGCTAGTATAAAAAGATTAGTAGAAAGATTAGAAAAGATTCAAGCCTTAAGAGAGAAACAGGAGGAAGAATTTTTATTGATCTCCACTGAAGATACCGACGTGTATGATAAACTTCAGGAAAAGACAAAAATTATTGATTTGTTAATTAGTAGAATTGACAAAATAAAAGCAGAAATAACACAAACCAAACAAGAACAAGAACAAGAACAAGAACAAGAACAAGAACAAGAACAAGAACAAGAACAAGAACAAGAACAAGAACAAGAACAAGAACAAGAACAAGCTAAGATCTTGCATCCAGAAACCAGGGAAGATAAAACTTACAACATTGGTTTTACATGTAAAACTGATGATGAAGAAAATAAAATTCAAATAGACAAAG
>JAMSGN010000015.1:0-26823 GCA_030462905.1 Jamesozyma gamospora
TGTGGAGAATTATCAAGTGTTTTTTTTTTTTCTCAAGGTCGTTTTGTTTGCAGAATGTTAGAAAACAAGAGAATTAAAGGACAAGAGAATGAACAATACAAAATTGAATATTTTGATATTTCATTTAAATTAAAGATAATGATCTTGTCAATTAAGTGTTTGTAAGGTGTTATATTTGAGTTAAATGATATCTGATAAGATCATAATCATATCTTGAATGTTTATGTATGAAAGAAATAAATTTAATTGTATCTTGCAAATAAAGATGTTCAGTTTAATGTATGAGAGATATTTTTTATTTTAGTGTATGATTCATACATATCTTGTGATGTTTCCACGTTTTATCCGAAAATTTAAAAGCAAACGATTTTGATTAAGTTTCTTTCGAGAAAAACAACAACAAGAATCATAAATTTTTGAAAGCAAAGATTTATAGGAATTAGAATTGAATAAGCAAGATCATGACACAAGAGAAGACAATTACTTTTAAATCTTTACCAGGTTTTTTCAAATCATTTCCAAATGAAACTTTTGAAAGTATTGATTCAAGAGACAAAAATTATAATGATTTAATTAATCATTCAACGTGGAAAGAATTATTTGATTCATTTCCAAAATCTAATGAAAATGAACAATATAAATTAATAATTCTTGCAAGACATGGTCAAGGTTATCATAATGCAGCAATTGATAGATATGGTATGCCACAATGGGATGAATATTGGTCATTTTTAGATGGTGATGAACATGGTAAATGGACAGATTCAAGATTAACTGCTGTTGGTCAAAAACAAGTTAGTAAGACTGGTGAACAATTATTAGTTCCGATTGTAAAATCTTTAGGTAAATTACCTGATTTTTTTTTCACATCACCAATGAGAAGATGTTTGGAGACGTTTATTTATTCGTGGTGTCATGTCTTTAACGATATTGATAATTTAGTAGGTGAGAATGAGAAAATTGTTAATAATTTAGTCATTGAGAATCTTCGAGAGACGTTAGGAGAACATACGTGTGATAAAAGAGTTGATCATACAGAGACTGTGGAAGAATACCAGGACTACAAGTTGAAGTCTGGGCATGTTATCCATTGGAATTATGCCGAGGACTACCCGGAAGAAGACCAGCTGTGGTTACCTGACTGGAGAGAGACTGCAGAAGAAATGGATGAACGTATTCATAAAGGGCTCTGTGAGTTGTTCAGTCAGACCAGCGCCAGTGATAAGTTCATTTCGTTGACATGCCATTCTGGTGTGATTCAAAGCGTTCTTCGTAATTTCTGCCATCCGCGAATCGAAAATCTCAACACGGGAAAAGCCGTTTGTGTCGTCGTCAAAGTCTGTAAACAGTAAGTACCACAGAAACGTACGTACAAATCAACATCAATCTCAGTTTTGCCACTGCCGAAACAAAGAAAAAACACAAAAATTTACTCGATAAACCGCCGACACCCACACCCCACACACACCGCGTCGCATTTTAAGATCCGAGGTCCCATCGATTTTTTGCTTTGCTTTTCAGTAAAATTGCTTATTATTTATCTTGCTAGTGATAAAGCAGCACAATATTATCAGACTCATAATACACTAAAAAAAATTTAACTGTGGGTTCCATATATATATGAGCAAAATTTTATTACACCATGGTTTTCATTGTGCTGTTTACCTCTATTGAGACAAGAAAGCATACTTTGAAAAATGATTAGAACTAAAATAATCACTAAGCTTCCTGCTAATAAATTACTAGCAAAAACATGTAAAATAACTTTACGTTATTATAGTGCAACTATATCACAAACAGCTACTGAAACTAAAACTAACCCATCATTTACAGCTTCAAATTATACTTCAACAACAAATTTAAATTTAAATAAAAATTATCGTAATGAAATCCCAAAAGAAAATACTCTTATTGGTCTTACAGGTGGTCAAATATTTAACGAAATGATGAAAAGAAATAATGTAGATACCATATTTGGTTATGCTGGTGGTGCCATTTTACCCGTTTACGATGCAATTCATGAATCTGATCATTTTAATTTTGTCTTGCCAAAACATGAACAAGGTGCTGGTCACATGGCCGAAGGTTATGCTCGTGTTTCAGGTAAACCTGGTGTTGTCTTAGTCACATCAGGTCCCGGTGCGACTAATGTTATCACTCCAATGGCTGATGCTTTAGCTGATGGTATTCCAATGGTTGTCTTTACAGGTCAAGTTTCAACAAATGCCATTGGATCAGATGCTTTTCAAGAAGCTGATGTCTTAGGTATATCAAGACCATGTACAAAATGGAACGTTATGGTTAAATCAATCGATGAATTACCAAAAAGAATTAATGAAGCTTTCGAAATTGCAACTCATGGTAGACCAGGTCCAGTTTTAGTGGATTTACCGAAGGATGTTACAGCTGCAATCTTAAGAAATCCAATTCCAATTGAAACTACTTTACCAACTTTAAATAATAATAATAATAATAATAATAATAATAATAACATAATTCAAAAAATTAAAGAATTATCAGATGATGTCATCATGGAAAGAATTAATAAAGCCGCTGATTTAATTAATATTGCAAAGAAACCAATCATTTATGTTGGTGCAGGTATCTTAAATAATGAAAATGGTCCAAAAATTTTAAAAGAATTAAGTGATAGGGCTCAAATTCCAGTAACAACAAGTTTACAAGGTCTTGGTTCATTCGATCAAGATGATCCAAAATCTTTAGATATGTTAGGTATGCATGGTAGTGCTGTAGCAAATTTAACAATTCAGAATGCTGATTTAATTATTGCAATTGGTGCTAGATTCGATGATCGTGTCACATGTAATATTTCAAAATTTGCTCCCGAAGCACGTAAAGCTGCTTTAAATGGTAACGGTGGTATTATTCATTTTGAAATTAGTTCCAAAAATATTAATAAAGTTGTTCAATCTGATGTTGCCATTGAAGGTGATGCAACAACCAATTTAACTAAAATTTTACCATTTATCTTTAAAGTTAATGAAAGAAAAGATTGGTTTAATACGATTAATCAATGGAAAGATAAACATAGTTATGATTATATGAAAGAAACTCCAGATTCAAAGATAAAACCACAAACTGTCATTTCAAAATTATCTAAAATCGCTAACGCAACTGGTAAAGAAGTTATTGTAACAACAGGTGTCGGTCAACATCAAATGTGGGCTGCACAATATTGGACATGGAAAAAACCACGCACTTTTGTTACTTCTGGTGGTTTAGGTACAATGGGTTTTGGTTTACCATCTGCCATTGGTGCACAAATTGCAAAACCAAACGCATTAGTCATTGATATCGATGGTGATGCTTCTTTTAATATGTCATTAACTGAACTAAGTTCTGCAGTTCAAGCTGGTACACCTATCAAAATTTTGTTATTAAATAATGAAGAACAAGGTATGGTTACACAATGGCAATCATTATTTTATGAAAATCGTTATTCACATACACATCAATTAAATCCAGATTTTATGAAATTAGCCGAAGCAATGGGTATTAAATCATTAAAAGTTACAAAACAAGATGAACTTGATATAAAATTAAATGAATTTGTCTCTTACAAAGGTCCTATCTTATTAGAAGTTGAAGTTGAAAAAAAAGTTCCTGTTTTACCGATGGTTCCAGCTGGTAAAGCTCTAGATGAATTCATAGGTTTTGATCCTGAAGTGGAAAAAGCTCAAAATGAATTACGTCATAAACGTACTAATGGTAAGCATTAAATATTATAAATAAATATGTATAGATAGACTTATATAATACACTTTTCTTATGTCATGAATACAAACATAACTAAAATTTACTAAGTAACTGCATTTTTTTTTATCTCAAACGTTACTCGGAGTTGCACTAAAAATATGTTTATACTTTGTTTTGCCGTCGGAGAGCATATTTTTTATTAGAACAAAAAGCGCTCTTGGAAAAGGAGAAACAAAGTATTGCAAACATCAGTTCCATTAAAAGAGTCAATTGAATTAAATCATATAAAATAACAATTTTTTTTTTTTTTTTTCAACTTAAATTCCAATAATTTGTTTGATTTACATTGTTTCCTTTTTCAAGAAAAAAACAACTAAAGGTGTCAAACAATTTAAATATACACAATTTTATAGAATCTTTTTCAAATGGCTATTCTTAAAAGAGGTGTTCGTAATAAGACATCTCAAGCTCCAGATAAAAGATCCGCAAAGATCAAAAAAGCAACATTTGATTCAGGTAAAAAAAAAGAAGTCGGTGTTTCAGATTTAACACTTTTATCAAAAATTTCAGATGATTCAATTAATGATAATTTAAAGAAAAGATTTCAAAATGGTACTATTTATACTTATATCGGCCATGTTTTAATTAGTGTTAATCCATTTCGTGATTTAGGTATTTATACCGATTCCGTTATGCAAACTTATAAAGGTAAAAATAGATTAGAAGTTCCACCTCATGTCTTTGCCATTGCTGAATCTATGTATTATAATTTAAAATCTTATAATGAAAATCAATGTGTCATTATTTCAGGTGAATCAGGTGCAGGTAAAACTGAAGCGGCAAAGAGAATTATGCAATATATTGCAGCTGCATCAACAGGTCATTCGGAATCAATTGGTAAGATTAAAGATATGGTCTTAGCTACAAATCCTTTATTAGAAGCATTTGGTTGTGCAAAGACTTTAAGAAATAATAATTCTTCAAGACATGGTAAATATTTGGAAATTCAATTTAATTCTCAATTCGAACCATGTTCTGGTAATATTACAAATTATTTATTAGAAAAACAAAGAGTCGTTAGTCAAATTAAAGGTGAAAGAAATTTTCATATCTTTTATCAATTTACAAAAGGTGCTTCAGATAATTATAGACAAATTTTTGGTGTTCAAAAACCAGAACAATATATTTATACATCTTTATCTGGTTGTACTTCCGTTGATAACATGGATGATATTAAAGAATATAATGAAACTTTAAAAGCTATGAATGTTATTGGTTTATCTCAAGAAGAACAAGATCAAATCTTTAGAATGTTATCTGCAATCTTATGGATTGGTAATACTTCATTTGTAGAAAATGATGAAGGTAATGCTCAAGTTAGAGATACTTCTGTAACTGACTTCATTGCGTATTTATTAGAAATTGATTCAAATTTATTATGTCAATCGTTAGTTGAAAGAATTATGGAAACAAGTCATGGTATGAAAAGAGGTTCAGTTTATCATGTTCCGTTAAATATCGTTCAAGCAACTGCGGTTAAAGATGCATTAGCTAAAGCCATTTATAATAATTTATTTGACTGGATTGTTGATAGAATAAACGTGTCATTACAAGCGTTTCCAGGTGCAGATAAATCTATTGGTATCTTAGATATTTATGGTTTTGAAATTTTTGATCATAATTCTTTTGAACAACTTTGTATTAATTATGTTAATGAAAAATTACAACAAATTTTTATTCAACTAACTTTAAAATCAGAACAAGAAACTTATAAAAGAGAAAAAATTCAATGGACTCCAATTAAATATTTTGATAATAAAATCGTTTGTGATTTAATTGAAGCTAAGAGACCACCTGGTATCTTTGCCGCTATGAATGATTCAATTGCCACCGCTCATGCTGATTCAAACGCTGCTGATCAAGCTTTTGCACAACGTTTAAATTTATTTTCAAGTAATCCTCATTTTGAATTAAGACAAAATAAATTTGTAATAAGACATTATGCTGGTGATGTTACATATGATGTCAGTAATATTACTGATAAAAATAAAGATCAATTACAAAAAGATTTAGTGGAATTAATGGGTACAACACAAAACAGTTTTGTTAAAGTTATTTTCCCAGATAATGTCGATAGAGAATCAAAGAGACGACCACCAACAGCAGGAGATAAAATTATTAAGAGTGCCAATGAATTAGTAGACACTATTTCTAAAGCTTCGCCATCATACATTAGAACAATTAAACCAAATCAAACTAAATCTCCAAATGATTATGATGATAATCAAGTCTTACATCAAGTTAAATATTTAGGTTTACAAGAAAATGTTCGTATTAGAAGAGCAGGTTTTGCTTATAGACAAACCTTTGATAAATTTGTTGAAAGATTTTATTTATTATCACCAAGATGTTCTTATGCTGGTGAATATACTTTTCAAGGTGAAACTTTAGATGCTATTAAATACATTTTACAAGATGCATCAATTCCAACTACAGAATATCAATTAGGTGTTACTCAAGTATTTGTTAAGACACCAGAAACTTTATTTGCTTTGGAACATATGAGAGATAAATATTGGTATAATATGGCTGCTAGAATCCAAAGAGCTTGGAGAAGGTTTTTGCAAAGAAGAATTGATGCAGCTATTAAAATTCAACGTGTCATTAGAGAAAGAAAAACTGGTAACAAATATGAAAAGTTACGTGATTATGGTACATCATTATTAAATGGTCAAAAGGAAAGAAGATCCATGTCCTTATTGGGATATAGAGCTTTTATGGGTGATTACTTATCTTGTAATGAATCAAAGACTAAAGGTAATTATATCATGAGACAAGCTGGTATTAAAGAAAAGGTTGTTTTTTCAATCCATGGTGAAGCATTACATTCTAAATTTGGTAGATCTGCTCAAAAGTTAAGAAAGACTTTTATTCTTACACCAACGACATTTTTCATAGTAGGTCAAACAAATGTTCAAAATTCTATGAAATATACTCAAGATTATGCCATCGATGTTAAAAAAATTAAACAAGTTAGTTTAACAAATTTACAAGATAATTGGATTGGTGTTAACTTGTCGAATTCTCAATTACCTGATCCATTTATCAACACATATTTTAAGACAGAATTAATAACACATTTGAAAAAATTAAATTCGGGACTTCAAATCAAAGTTGGTCCAGTCATCGATTATCAAAAGAAAGTTGGTAAACTTCATAAGGTAAGAAGTCAAATTAGTGATTCTGCTCCTAAATATGGTGAAAACTATAAATCTAGTACGATATCTGTTCGTCGTGGTAATCCAGCTAATTCTAAGTCTAAAAAGAAACCTAGAAACAATGGTGGGAACGGTAGTGCTTATGTATCAGCAAGATCCAATGTAACACATGCATCGACTCCACGTCAACAGACCTCTAGACCTGTGGCTCCAATTTCCAGAGCAGGAACAAAGAAAAAACCAGCTCCACCTCCACCTGGTTCCAAAAGTAATTCTTTAGCAGCATCTGCTGCTCAAGCTGTATACAATCCAAATGGTAATTCCAAACCAGTACCAAGAAGAACCCCACAACCAAATGGTCCTGTTAAAACCAAACCGGTCCCAGTTCCACCATCTCGTACTCAACAGAAGACAGCTATTCCTGTTCCACAAGCCAATACCAAGCCTCAAATTCAACAAAATAGTACAGTTATTCCTCCTCCACCTCCACCTCCACCAATGAATAAGCCTTCTGAACCTAAATTTGAAGCCGCTTACGATTTTCCGGGTTCTGGTGCTCCATCTGAATTACCATTAAAAAAGGGTGATGTTGTGTTTGTAACAAGAAATGAACCAAGTGGTTGGTCATTAGCCAAGACTATTGATGGTTCAAAAGAAGGTTGGGTTCCAACTGCATATATTAAAAAACTTGAAGGCGTTTCTTCTTCACCTGCAGCAGTACCTAAACCTCAACCACAAGTTCAAGCGCAGCCACAAGCTCAAGCTTCATATCAACAACAACAAGAATCGGTTCCTGCTACTTCGACGGCCCAACCAACTTTCAGTGATGGTTTAGCTTCAGCTTTGGCAGCTAGAGCAAATAAAATGAGGGCTGAAAGTGGTGAAGAATCCAATAATGATGATGAAGATGATGATGATTGGTAGAATGGAGCGAATCTAATGACTAGTTTAAGCAAAATGTTTATGTGTATGATGACAAGAACATGCAAAACTCACGTTATTGTATTTCTATCAATATGTATCAATTTGTATAATATATAAACATCAAATGCATATAAAATCAAAGAAATAGTTTATATTTTGCAAATATCTAAAATTATTATCGTTAAAGAATGTTTCCTCTGTCATATGCATTTTCAGAGCTTTTTCGGTCTCGCCGTTTACGTTGTCGATGCATAATAAAATTTCTACAAGACAAAGAAAAACAATAATCAATATCACTTTACTTCGAGATTTCTTATTATGTTTTAAATCAATTGTCTTTCAATTTGTTTTTATTCATGTTATAATAAACGTGTTTAAAACAATTGCAAATTTTAAATCTCTTTTTTTTTCCCCTCGATAATACCCCTTTATAGATCAGAATTATATACAAATGCCTAGTGGTTTAGCAGAAAGTTCATGGTCTAATGATGAACTGAAAGTTAATGTCGATGTTTTAAGTGCTTTAGCCGGGCCGATTTCAAATTTTTCAAGTTATTTATCCTGTTATATTCATGTTTTAAATAAACTTATTAGTCATTTTAGAAGAGTTGCATCATTAAGATTTGAAAGAACTACTCTGATTAAATATGTCAAAAAATTAAGGTTTTTCAATGATGTTTTAATATGTTATGATCTACAAGAAATGGTAAGACTAAATCGTAATTCAACTTCTTTACAAGATGAAATTATTCCATTAGCATCAAATTTTGTTAAAATTTTAGAAGTAATGGATTTATTAAATTTTTTCTTTACACAATCACTTCAAAAAGAAATTATTTCTAAAACATTAAATAATGATTTAACATTAAATGATAAGACTATTTTTGCAATTGATGACACATACAATCATTTTGTTAAATATACCCAATGGATGATTGAATCATTAGGAATTCAAAATTCACTTTTAGATTTAGAAGTTATTAAATTTACATTAAAATGTGCAGAAGAAGATGGCACCAAATCTGAAGAGATAGATAATATTTTTTTACAAGAAGTTATTGAAGTCGAAAATGAACACGAATATACTACTTTAACTGTTGATTGGTCTGAAGTTCTTTGTGACAAAGTTAGAATCTTGAAAGAAGAATATGATATTGAAGGTGAAAAATGGCATGATAAGTTTGGAAAGACCAAAAATTGAGGGAAAGTTCCACATTTTTTTCAGTTTTGTATTGTTTTGAATTATGAACTTGTAATTTGTCGCAAAACAATTATTTATAAATACATAAACTAAATACGTCTTTCATATACATTCAACAATAAGTGCACAGAAATTTAAAAACTTTTTAATAATATTTATTGGTTATTCATGTGATGTTCATGTCTAATCAATTTTTTTCACTTTACGATGGTATGCTAAGTGGAAAAAAAAGTGTGTAGCAAAATGCTTCCGATTAAGTGATTTACATGGCAAACATCAAGCAGATTTACAACATAACAACGATTTATTTACTCAAGTACTGCATTCAAGAAATTTGAAATATAATGGGTATTCAATTGGGTTTATCCAAAATTACAAAGCTTTTAGGATATGCTGGAAACCCACATCAAAATTTAAAAGTGTTGCATATTGCAGGAACTAATGGGAAAGGTTCTGTATGCTCATATTTATCTACATTATTACAAAAACAAAAGATTAGGGAAAATAAGATTGGTAAATTTACTACACCTCATTTGATTCATGTTACAGATTCTATTACTGTTAATAATACTCCGATTCCTATCAAAGAATTTGACGTGATTAGAGATAGATTTAATAATTTAAATAAATTACATAGTTTAAAATGTTCAGAATTTGAAGTTTTGACCTGTATTGCATTGGAGTATTTCAAAAAAGCTAATTGCAATTGGTGCATTTTAGAAGTAGGTCTTGGTGGAAGATTAGATGCTACCAATGTTATTCCTGGTACTAATAAAATTGCATGTGGTATAACTAAGATTGGATTGGATCATGAATCATTTTTAGGTAATACATTAAGTGAAATTGGGTTTCAAAAAGCAGGTATTATAACACAGGGAGTCAAATATGCCGTCATAGATGGTACTAATGATTCAAGTGTTCTTGAAACAGTGAAAAAACAATGTGCAGAAATGAATTGTGAATTAACCATTACAAATCCTAATATTGATAATAATACAGTTGCCACTAGATCATGGGGTTCCTTAAAATTCAAGAAACTTCCATTAAATGGTGAATATCAAATTTTTAATTTTAGAATCGCTATGTCTATTTTAGATCACTTACAACAAGTTAAAGAAATTTTCCTCACTGCCAATGATATAAATGATGGATTAAAATCTATTCAATGGCCTGGTAGATTACAAAGTCTTGATTTTAAATGGAATCAAAATAGTTCTCTACCTTTGTTAATGGATGGGGCTCATAATGGATGTGCTGCAATCGAATTAGCAAAATTTTTAAGATCATCTTATGGTGAACAACCAATATTATTTGTTATTGCTGTGACAGATGGTAAAAATTTAAAACCTTTATTTGACCCATTATTACGTTCTCAGGATACTGTAATTGTTACTAAATTCAATTCTGTTGAAGGAATGCCCTGGATTAAACCAAATGATCCCAATGAGCTAGCAAATTATATCGGAGAAAATTATACTAAGAATGTTACTGTTCAAAAAAACATTGATGATGTTTTCAAGTCATTAGTTAAAGTTGCTTTTGAAAAGCCAGTTGTTGTATGCGGTTCCTTATATTTATGTGGTCAATTGTTAAAGATACATGAGTCTAATCAAAGTTAAAGAATTGTGAGGGAAAATCATTTTAGATTATGTAATATTTTATGTTAATAAAGATATATAGAAATAAAAATTTTACCAGATTCTCATATTGTCAATTGAAAGTTTATTGTTATTAAAACAGAGGAACTTTTGGATTTCGGAGTTAAAAATGTCAAAGGGTAAAAATTCATATCAAAGAAATAACACAGAACCAGTTTGTTTTGAAAAAAATCATACAAAAATGATAAGTAACAGGGTTTTTGGATTTCAATCATTTTCAAAGTTTGTCAAAAGTGTGAAACATTTGACTCTTTCAAGATCCCATATAATTCGTCCCATTCACTGTCAACGCATTTCTCCTCCGTTGCAATCGAATATACTATCGAGCAAAAATGGATTTCTCAAAATAGCATCTTTACTTGTTATTGGCTACGCATCGTGGTATTTATATTATCCTCATAATCCTTATCCAAAATCTGTCAGTAAAAAATTGAGAAAGGCATTATGGGAAGAGATTAAGACTAAAAAATATGACAAAAGTTTAGAGTATTACTACCAAGCTTTAGATGAATGTAAAAAGTTGGAAATGGATCATATATCGATGGATTATACTGGTATTGAAATCAAAATAGCTGAAATGTATGAAAATTTAGGTATGTTTGATCATTCAAATAATATTTATTTGGGTATGCTTGCAAAATTATATAGTGGGATTGAAAAATCAACAAATGAACAGGACAAAAGTGCTCTTTTAAAAAGAGATTTAAGTATTTTGATTGCATTATTCAAAAATAATGAGGGATCACTGGAGGTAAAAAAAAATTTTTACAATCTCATATTAATCTTATTCAAGATGAAATATTTCATCGATCTCCTCAATTGGAAAATTTATTAAACAATAGTGATAACAATAATATTTTCTTAGATTCTAATATCAATGATAAAAAAGACTTGATACAAAATGTAAAACAATATTCAACAGTTTTGGATCCTTTCAAAGAAGAGTTTTTTGTAGCGAGAGATATTTTAACAGATTTATGTGTTGATTCCAACGATATTGATCGCGCAATTCAATCTAAACTTATAACTATTGGTTGGATGGTGATATCTAAAATGCAAGATGGTGCTATTTTACTTTCTCAGGCGAATGTAGGTTCTTTACTATATTTGAAATCAGAAAATTTGGAATATGCTATTCAAAAACTTAAAAATCAACAATCAGAAGATACAGCAACAGATGAAGAATTGAATAAATTAGAAAAAGAACACTCATTTTTACTAAGTTTAGCAACAAGTTATTATAAGAACGTTCTGAATAAAGTCAATAACTCCACACAAATGACAATAAATGATACTAATGATTTTGAAATGCAGGCATATATTTTGTCAACATACGGATTAGGTGTCATCAATCTACATCAAGGAAATTTAAGGAAAGCAGAAACTTTTTTGAAGAAATCAAAGGATTTGGCAACAGATAATGGATTACTTGAAATGGCAGTAGAAGCAGAAAGGGAATTAGCTAAGATCAAACATTGAACTGATGCCGCAGATATATATAATCTTTATAGAACAAAGATTTATATATTGTATATAATTGAATTACATAATCTGATTCCATTTAATTTAGCCAGTAAAATTGCTTCTGTCAAACGCGCTGTAAATTACCAATTGATGGATTCCTCGCTCTATTGTAAATCAGAAGTGAATGGTACCTCTTCACCACAATATAACTTGCTGTCAAAACAGTTCATATTGAGCTATTTAAAGGTACCTACGAAGTTTTGAACATAGCCTTTACAAGAAAGAATCTAGAATTTTTTTTAGTGAGGAAAAATCGCATCAATAATGTTAAAATTACTTACTTACCACCATGTTTCACGATTGAAAACATTGGCAAATATACGGTCTTGTCGACATATATCAAAGAAGTCAAGGTTTAATAGTCAAAAGGTCTCATTGAAGAGAGTTTTTGATGATAGTCAGCATTGGAAGGACATCAATGGTCCCAATTATTACTTGAGTCCGAATTTCATTGATAAAACAATAAATAATTACAAGAATAAAATTTTGTCCACTTTTACACAGACATCGAATCAAAAAAATGATAATGTTGGTTTATTTAAGAATAAATATTTGACAGATCCTAAAGGTTTAAAAAATTTTAGTAAATATTCATTAAATATTGCAACTAATTTAGTTAATAAGATGAGAAACGATAACTCCGAACAGGGTTCGTTAGATTATATTGTAAATTTAGATCAATTAAGTGATACTTTATGTAGAGTAATTGATCTTTGTGAGTTTGTTCGTTCTGTACATCCCAATGTTGAATTTGTTAAAGCTGCACAACAATGTCATGAAGAAATGTTTGAATTTATGAATGTTTTAAACACTGACGTAAGGTTATACGAAAGATTGAAAAGAATTTTAAATAGTAACATTGTTGAAAGACTTTCTCAAGAAGAATTGAAAGTTGGTAAAATTTTATTAGATGATTTTGAAAAATCTGGAATTTCAATGAATCCAAAAGTACGTGAACAATTTATTTCTCTTTCTCAAGATATTAGTTTAATTGGTCAAGATTTTATTAATAACACTAATATTGGCCGTGATAGTTATATTTTAATTAACATTAAGGAATTAAAAGAAAGTAAAATTGAACCATATATTGAAGATAAATTGAAAAAAGATCTTGCTGGAGTAAACTATAAGATTCCAACATACGGACCTTTAGCATTTACAATATTAAAAACTTGTAATAATGAAAATATTAGAGAAAAAATTTGGACGGCTTTACATAGTTGTACGGATGATCAAATCAAAAGGTTAAGTCATCTAGTGAAATTACGTGCCATTTTAGCAAATTTGATGGGGAGAAAAAGTTTTGCTGAATATCAATTAGATGGCAAAATGGCAAAGAATCAAAAGAATGTTACTAATTTCATTGATACGCTTGCAAAATTTATTATGAATAATGCTGCTCATGAATTAAAAAGTTTTGCCAAGATGAAACGTCATTTGAACAATTTACCAAACTCATTGTCTACTAATGATATATTATCTACAGTACGCCCTTGGGATCGTGATTATTTGAATGTCTTAATGAAAACTTCAGAGGAAAATGTTCAACAATCCAATAATATAGAACCATTTTTTTCATATTTTACTTTAGGTGGTGTATTTGAAGGACTTTCTAAAATTTTCAAGAATATTTATGGTATAAGTTTAGAACCTGCCGTTCCAGAACCTGGTGAAACATGGTCACTAGAAGTAAGAAAGATTAACGTTTGTTCCGAAAAGGACGGTATTATTGGTGTCATATATTGTGATTTGTTTGAAAGAAGTGGAAAGACGATGAATCCAGCACATTTTACAGTTTGTTGTTCAAGACAAATGTATAAATATGAAAATGATACATCTTTGGTGCAAATTGGTACTGATAGCAATGGTAATAAATTCCAATTACCAATAATTTCACTAGTTTGCAATTTTTCCAAGACATTAATTTCATCGGATAAAGACATTTGTCTATTACAATTAAATGAAATTGAAACGCTATTTCATGAAATGGGTCATGCAATTCATTCTATGTTAGGGAGAACACGTTTGCAAAATATAAGTGGTACTAGATGTTCAACAGATTTTGTTGAGTTACCAAGTATTTTAATGGAACATTTTGCTAGAGATAAAAGAATATTGAAAGATATTGGTAAACATTACATTACAAAGGAATCTGTTCCTGAATCATTATTATCGTTTAATTTAGAAAATACAAAATTTTTGCAATACTGTGAAACATATTCTCAAGCTAAGATGGCTATGTTAGATCAAGTATTGCATGGTGAGGATATTATTCAAAATATAGAATCATTAGATGTTGTTAAATTATATCATAATGTAGAGAAAAACATGAAAGTATTGGTAGATGATAAAAGTAATTGGTGTGGTAGATTTGGACATTTGTTCGGGTATGGTGCCACTTATTATAGTTATCTATTAGATAGAGCCATTGCTTCAAAAGTTTGGGATAAGTTATTTGAATCTAACCCGTATAATAAAGAAAGTGGAACAAAACTTAAGGAACAAGTATTAAAATGGGGTGGATTAAAGGATCCTTGGAGTTGCATTGCAGATGTATTAGATAAACCCGAATTAGCAAAAGGAGATGCAGAAGCCATGAAGTATATAGGTTCTGCCCAAGATTTATAGTTCCCATCTTGTATATAATAAACTATATATTGCCAATTAATAATATTACTATAACCCCGATGAGTCCTATTATAGTGAAAAGGACGTGAGGGTAACTTTGACTGTGACGATTCTCTCCAATTGAATTGAAAATAAACTCACAAACACATATAATTACAATTTCAAACCCGTAGAATTGTTTACAAGATGTTAGAATGTTGTAAAGCAAGCATAACTGTCGATTTTATAACACATTTGTCACTATAAAAACTTCATTGTAAGCAGTTTTTAATCAAATAGAATATTTTAAAAGCGATGGAACTTGAAAATCAGAAAAAAACAAAGCAAACTGAAACACGCCGCCGTGTTAAAAATCGAAGATCTACGAACAAACTTTACTAGAAAGAAAAGTGCATTTGTAAGGAGTTTGAGGCTAATATTTCTGTGTATTTAGTTATAAGTATAAATTCCAGTGTAATATCTGCAAAAAAAGAATTGCTATTTAATAGAAATTATGCCACCATTAGACAAAAAAATCAAAAAGTTTCTTAAGGATTCTATAAGAGTAGCACCAAAAATTTCAAATAAAGGTGAATTAGGTGAATTGAGAACAGGTTTAGTCTCTCAATACCCGCAAACGCGTAAAGATGCAATCAAAAAGACAATCCAACAAATGACTTTAGGAAAAGATGTTTCTACTTTATTTCCAGATATTTTAAAAAATATTGCTACTAATGATATTGAACAAAAAAAATTAGTTTATCTTTACGTCATGAATTATGCTGAAATACATCCTGAATTATGTATTTTAGCAGTTAATACTTTTATTACAGATGCCCAAGATCCTAACCCTTTAATTCGTTGTATGGCTATAAGAACAATGTCTATGATTAGAGTTGATAAAATATTAGAATATATTGAAACTCCTTTACGCCGTACTTTGCAAGATGATAATCCATATGTTAGAAAGACAGCTGTCATATGTGTTGCGAAATTATTTCAGTTAAATAAAGAATTATGTATTGAATTGGGTGTCCTAGAAGATTTAACAAATTCTTTAGATGATGAAAATCCAATGGTTGTAGCAAATTCTATTGCTGCATTGACAGAAATTCATTCAATGGATTCATCCACTATAAATTTGATTGAATTGACACAATCACATGTTACAAAATTTTTATCAGCATTGAATGAATGTACAGAATGGGCAAGAATTACAATTTTAAATGCATTATCAGAATATCAATCAAGAGATGCCATTGAAGCAAGTGATATTATTGATCGTGTAACTGCTCATTTACAACATGTAAATCCAGCTGTTGTTCTTGCCACAATTAAAGTTATAATTATAAATTTATCAGTACTTGAACCACGTTCAAATGAAACTAAAAGTAATTTAATAATGAAAAAATTGACTTCTGCTTTAGTTTCATTAATGTCAACACCACCAGAATTACAATATGTTGCATTAAAAAATATTAGAATTATACTTGAAAAATATCCTGAATTATTGACAAAAGAATTAAGAATCTTTTATATTAAATTTAATGATCCACTTTATGTTAAATTAGAAAAAATTGAAATTTTAATCAGATTAGTTGATCCTGCAAATATAAAACAATGCACTTTATTATTAAATGAATTAAAAGAATATGCAATGGAATTTGAACCAGATTTTGTTTCACGTGCTATTCAAGGTTTATCTCAGTTAGGTATTAAATATTCTCAAGAAACTTTTGTCCAAAAAGTATTAGATATTTTAATTGAATTATTAGAAAACGGCCAAGATTCAATTAAAGATGATTGCTGTATTTCTTTATGTAATTTATTAAGACATTGTCCAACGAATATTAATATGAGTAAACAAGTTTGTTCAATTTTAAATTCATGGGATTCGCCTGAGATTTATTTACAAACTGATATTGCCAAATGTAATTATATATGGTTAATGGGACAATACCCAGATGAATTTCAAAATTTAAATGAAAAGATTGAAAATTTTATTGAAAATTTTACGCAACAAGAATCATTAACACAAATTTCAATTTTAATTACAGTTGTTAGATTACATTCAAAATTAAGTGGAACTTTATTACAAAATGTTTTAGAAATGGCAACACATGATACTTCAGAAGTTGATGTAAGAGATATGGCAATGATTTATTGGAGATGTTTATCAATGGAAAATTCTGAAGATTTAATTGAACAATTATGTAATTCCACATTACCAAAAATTGAGAATACATTAAATAAATTTTCACCACAAGTATTAGAAAAATTATTAAGACAATTGGGCACAATTAGTTCAATTTATTTTAAACCATATAATACAAGAAAGAGACAAATTCAAAGTACAAATATTATTAGAGGTAAACAATTGGATGAATTACAAGATATTGCTAAAAATGAATTAGCTGGTAAAAACAATGATGATACTTTATTAGATTTTGACTCTGATTCAAATTCTAATGCGGGACAAAATAATATACAACAATCGAATGATCTTTTAAATGATTTAGATGATTTGTTTGATATGGATGAAACATCCAATAGTAATACACTAACAATGAAAAATTTAAATATTGGACGTTCACCATCTAATACAACTGCATCTGAAAATACTTCAACCAAAAATGGTATTTCGTCAAACACACAAGATTTATTAGATTTATTTTAAATAATTGAATAAATAAATATATAAATAAATAAATAAATAAATGAAATATATTAATGATAAATTATCTTTGGTTTATTCTTGAATTATCTACATTATTTATTCGTTTCATCTAAAATCTATATACATGATAATATATTATTCGTAAGCATTAATCAAAAAAGAAAAAGAAAGAATCGGTTGAAGAAGCAAAAGATATTAAATAAAAATTGATTATTATTATCATTTCTTCTCCTTACTTTCTTTTATCCTTTGTTCAAGTTTATTTATCTTTTCTACAACAATTAAATCCCTTTGATCATCCAAATATTTTTCATCAACTTGATAAAACAAAATACATTTTTTCATCTTATCACGTTGTTCATCACAATTTGGAAAGACTTTAAAACCATTAGCTTTAGCACAATCAGCCATAGCTTTGACCTGTTCACTACATTGTTGATAAGTAAAAGTCTTCAAATTTGTACGAGCTCTCTTTTCTTCTTGAGGCGAAAGAGCCCATAATGGTAATCTTGAATTGTGTTTATCTTCTGCTTTAGTTGACATTTATACAATTTTCTACAATTATCTTTCAAATATTTGAATATATCTTAGTTTTGTCTTTAAGGGATTTTCTAACTTACTTGTTCGAAAGTACAATAATTTTTTGAAATTATTTTATTGGAGTTTTGTTTAGCGAAAAGTTTACTTTAATAAGTTAAACGTTTAACAATTGAAAACGAACAAACAAACAAACAAATCATACCAAAAAAATCTATTTTTGTAAAGTACTAAACTGTATAAAATAGAATAGAAATAAGATGTTTGGTGCATTCAGAGCTACAAGTTCAGTCATGGGAGGTTTGTTATGGAAGATACCATGGAGATTATCAGCACCTCAAAAGGCTAGACAAAGACAAAGATTAAAGAATGTTGACAATGTTATCAAAAATTTAACTTTAGGACTTCATGTTATGAGATGTGAAACTAAAGGCATAGGTTATCAAGAAGCTCTTGATATGAAAAAGAAATTGAAACCAAGAAGTGAAGCTATGAGATTAATAAATAAATCTTCTTTCTTTCCGAAAGAAAATCAAATGTCAAGTAAAGATAAGTATACTGTCTTTGATAAGAAAGCAAAAGGTTATAGAAAAGGTATTCATAAAGTTCCAAAATGGACTAAACTTTCTATGAGAAAGAATCCTCGATTTTTCTGATGTCCTAATATTTTCGAGTTAAACTTTTTCACCTGTATATATATAAAATTTTTTTCAAGTAAGCAAGAAGAAAATATGAGGATTCATACGTAAATGAGTAATTTTATACTACATTTTATACTTAAATATTGATTATTCATTTTCAGTATTAAAATTAATTTTTATAATTGACGATCCGAATTGTAAATAAATAAAAAAGTTGTCATACAAACTAACAATTTTAAAGAGATATTCAAGGAAATATATAATATATATATGTATATGGTTTGTATATAATGGATTCTGCAAAACAAAGACAATATGCTTACTTAGCTCAACAACTAAACATTCTTCAAAATAATTTGAAAACTACACAGAAAGAATTAAATCTTATGTCATCACAATGTAATAAAAATTTAATTGGTCAATTAGGTAAAACTAATGCAAGTTGGTTTATTGCATCAAATAAATGGTTATCACATGAATTATTTAAAGAAAACCAACAAACATAAAAGTTTAGCCTTACAAAATACTACATACCTTTTGCACTTTGAATTAATCTCTTTTTTTTGACCTATACAGATATATATATATATATATTATTATTATTATTACATAATCAGAAACTAATATTAAAATAAATATTCATGATTTTTATTTAGTCTTTTTTTCCTTTTCTTTTTGTAGTTTTCTTGCTAATTTAATTTCATATTCGTGACAACCACCAATATTAACATTATCACTCTTTAAAATTAATGGTAAAGGTTCTGGATCTTCTATAAAATATGAACTTTTTAAAGCTTCTGAAGCCGTTAATCTTTTCTTTTGATCATAACATAATAAACCTTGTGCTAATTTAAAACATTCTTCACTTGGTAATTTATTTCCAAAATTTTCTTTAAATGAATTTATAAATTTATTCTTTAATAATGGTATTACCATGAAAAACCATGGCATCTTAAAGATATTTGGCCATTCTTCTACAGTTGGTGTTCCCATTATCTTAAAGATTGAAAGTAATTGTTCAATTTCATTAGATCCTTGAAAGATAGCAGTTGAACTAAATAATTCCATTAATAAACAACCACAACCCCACATATCTACTTCTGTATTATAATCGGTTGTTCCTAATAATAATTCTGGTGGTCTATACCACAAAGTAATAACTCTATTTGTATAATCATTTTTAGTTTTATCCTTAACCATCTTTCTTGCTAAACCAAAATCTGTAATTCTTAATATACCATTATTGTCAATTAAAATATTTGAGCCTTTAATATCTCTATGTAAAACATTTTGTTTATGTAAATAATCACAACCATTTAATAATTGTTTAAAGATATGTTTTCTTTGTGAATCATTAATACTAATTGATTTATTTAATAGTAAACCACTTAAATCATTATCAGCATATTCAAAAATCATATAAATATTTCTATTTGATTCAACCATAATTTCTTTAATTGTTGAAACATTTGGATGATTAAATGATTGTAATAATTTAATTTCACGAATTGATGTAATTGGAAAACCTTCTCTTTCATTTTGTAAACGAAGTTTTTTCAATGCAACTAATTCATTTGTATTATTATTTCTTGCTTTATAAACTTTACCATATGTACCTTCACCAACTTGTAAAATTCTTTCATAAATTGATGAATTTCTCTTTTGAATCATTATAGATGGTTTTAATGAAATATCTTTATTTATTTCAAATGAATTTTTTTTTGAAATATTTCCATTATATCGTGATGGTGTATCTGATTTTGTCACAGGTACTTGTGATTTGGGTCCTTTTGGTAATTTTAATAAAAAATTTTTACTATTTGATGATTTAGTTCTTAGATCTGTAAATTGTTGAGTTTTTGAATTTCGTGGCAATTCGGTATCGTTATTATAACGAGAACCAGTGGTAAGACTAGTTTGATATCGAAATCCACGAGTATTATTAGTGTTATTTCTATTGTTAGATAGTCTATTATTAATTTTTTTATCATTGGTATTGTCTCTAAATTTATTTGAAAACCTTGAAACTGGCTTAGTATTATTACTACTATTATGGTTATTATAACGATCGACACTTGAATTTCTTAAATCGTTACTATTATTATTATTATTATTATTATTATTGTTTCGTATTTTTTTCTTATAACTTGTAGATTGATTTTGAATCTTTTGATTATTATAATTAGTATTATCATAAAAATTTGAATTTGATGAAGTTGAACTAGACAATTCTTGAAGTTCTTCTAATGGATTTTGTACATTTGAAAATGAACGTTTTTTAAAATTTCTATTTCTCATATTATTACTATTATTGCCTTTATTATTTTTATCGAAACGATTATAGTTTCCAGAGTTATTATCTCTATTATGATTTGACATTGAAATGGTGTATTATATACAAAAAAAAAATTGAATTTACACTTTAATAGTGGAAAAAAAAAAATTTGACTGAAAAATCTATACAATAAAAATTTTCTTTGCTAAAATATCTTATACTTAATTCAATTCATAAAATAATAAAAGAAAATGTCTTTTATTTTATTATGAATTCCATACAAATTTCTTGTTAAAAAGAGTTGATTTTAATTTATTTGATTTTTTTTTTTTTCATTAAAATCAAAGAATTTTCTTTCCGTTTGGAAGAAAAAGAGAAAATAAAGAAGAAACATAATAAAAGAATTTTTTTAAATGTTTTTACAAACTTATTTTTTTAACTAATAATTTATATGATTGTTTATTATAAAAGAATGTCATTAATGGTATTGTTTCTTGATAAACTACTCTTTACCACTTAAATATTTATTTAATCTTTTTTGATTAATTTTGTTCTCTAAATAAACTTCTTCATCAAAGACTTCATCGTCATCACATTCTCTTGCATCTGATAATGCATTATCATCATCATCAGCAGCATCATCTTGTTCTTCTTGTGGTGAGATTTCATCACAAGCTTCTTGGAAAAATTCTTCACTTTGCATATTTAATTTCTTTCCATTTTCTTTTTCGATGGCATCTTCACTTATCATACTATCGTGTGATTTAATGCTAATATTTTCATCGTCATTAGAACTTGGAGTTAAACTTTTTTTTTTGAAATTATCTTTCATTGGTTTTAAAAAATGTTTTCCTAAAGGGGAAGTGTGTCTTTCATTAGAATGATTTATAAATCTTTCAACGTTTGGTGTTCTTGGTTCTGTAACGTAAGTTGATTGAGTACATGGTATATTATTTAACGTTGTTGAAGATTCACCATTATTACTTGAAAGTGTTTTCAATTTTTCTAAATTTAAACTTTCTGGAATATTACTAATTAACATTGTTCCTGTAGCTTTTGTTAAAGAAATTGAATTTTTTCTCATTGAAACTTTACCAAGAGTATGTTCATCAAAGAATTCGATAAATTTTAATACTTTTGAAATGACTAAAGTATCAGCGAATTCACTCCAAATTAAATCTAAATGTTCATGATTATCAACTTTAATATCAAAGACATTTGTTACGGGTAAATTATTTTTCATGACTTCAATATCAACTAAAGAATCTGAACCACCATAAATTAATAAGATTGGTATCTTAATATTTGTTCTTGTTGGGAAAGTAGCAATTTCATAAGGTTTTTTAATATATGAATTAAACATATCATCAGATTCTTCAAACATTCTAAATTTTTGTGATCTTAAGATTTGAAACCAATGAACGATACATTTAACACTTGTTGTTGAATATAATTTAGCAAAAGCTATTAATTTTTGTTGATCAGGAATATTTTTAGATTTCCAACCAAATAAAATTCTATTACAAAGATCAATAATAATAATGAAAAGTTTTGGATGTATAGTCTTTTGCCAAACCGTTGCACTTGGTAAGATTATATTTCTACCAAAGAATAAATACATTAAAGTTGGAGATGATTTAACTATAGCATCTACAAGTCTATTATGTAAACCTTTTGGTGTCATTGCAGGTGCAATTGCAATTAAATGAGAAACTTTTTTATTTAATTTTTCATTTGATGATAATGAAGCAAACATCTGTGCAGAACCTTGTGAAAAACCAATACAAATTAATTTATCAACTTGACAAAAATCAAGTATAAATTCAATTGAATTTGGTATATCAAAATAAGCAAATTCATCGATTGAAAAATCCCAAAATTTTGATGATTTTGGTGCATGATATAAATTTGCTGTTGAATATTTATTACCTCTATTATTACCCATCCAAACGTCATAACCTAAATCATGTAATACAAATGGTAAATTTTTATTTCTTTCAAATTGACAACACCAAATATCTGAACACATTAATAAACCATGATGTAAATAGACAACTTTACCATTATTATTATTTTTTTGTGGTTTAATTCTATGTATCGTTAGTATATAATTATCTTCGGTTCTAACTAAATGATCTTCAACTGCAATATTGAAAAGAGAACACATTTCATGAATTGTTGGTGCTGTACGTAATTTTTCGTCAAAATTAGTATCATCGACGGAAGAAGTATAATTAATTATTGAAGAAAAAAAATTTAAAACAGTTTGTGGAATTAATTTAAGTATCCATGTTAATATTACTTCACAGTATACTAAGAATACAATAACATATTCTGTTAAGGAGAGTCTTCCTAAAAAAGGTATAAACATGGTGCTAAAGACTATTTCAAATTATTTATTTCGTTATTTATTTTAAAATATTTTTATTATGGGTATAACTTGTAATTTTTGCTTTCTTTTAAATATTTTGCAATATGATTCATGCATTGAAAAATATGGTCCCTGTTTATTATTTATTACGTGCTGTCTCTAAACGAGATGAAAAACGACGAAATCTGCAATGAATAATTAAATATAAAGGTAGACGTTGAACAATCAATAAATAAATATGTAAATATGTAATGTATATAAAATGGTGATGGTTTATGGTTTCTTATAAGGAGAACAAGTATGAGCCTACAACAAGACCAAAACCAATGGCAGCGTAACCTGTTCTGTAAACACCTTTTAATGTTAATTCTTTTGCAGCATCCCAAATCATATGTCTAAGTTGTAAAGCATAATGGAAGGCAAATAAATATGCAAAAGTACCCTTGACTGTTAATTGTGTAAATTTAGAAGTCTTATCATGATACCATTGTGTTAATTTTTGTGTGTTGATTTTGTCACCTAAATTAAAGATGGAGGCTAAACCAAAACCAATAGTTAAAATATAGAAGGCAGCACCTAATAGAATTAAAGAAACACGATGAACCGATGATAAATACCAAGTTAGTTGTGGTTGATAAATGGTTAGATGTGGAGAAATTGGTCTGTGTTTTCTTTGGTCAACTAATAATTCAGATTCACCTGGTTCGAGTTGTGATGGTTCGATGTTAATAAAATTTTTTGCTTTATTTAGACTTGTGATACTTGAGAAATTTCTTGTCTTGGTCAATAGGGAGGTCTTCAAGGCATTATTAATTATACTCGTTTTCCAGGCCTGTCTTGAGAGGGAAACGGAAAGAGGTGTTATCTTTTGAATGCCTAAACCTAGCCTTGATATCATAGACATTGTGTTGTTAATTGTATTGTAACCTTTGAAAGACGAGAGTGTTGAATAGCGATATTTGCCATTGCTCTATTTATAACGAATTGTGATCATTAAGGTTTTAAAACCTGTTTGGGTTTGTTTCTTTGATTTGATTGGCGGAGTTTTGCGAAAACCCGGACGTCCGAGAAAGAAATTCCGGGAAAATGGCCGGGCAAAATAGGGCTTCGTTAGGGTTTTGTAAAGGGTTACCCGGTTTCCAAAAAAAGAAAATTTCTGTGAATTTGTCAAGCAAAAACAGTAGAATCATTCATTAAAGATAGGAAACAATGATAGTATACAGGTTAAAATATAGGGAAAATGACATATTAATAACATACACATATCATAAACAAAATAACGTAATCATTATCAATGTGGTCCTTTTTCGGTGGATCCTCTTCATCTGCATCAAAAAATAAAGATCTCCCAAAGAAAGCTATAGTCGAACTTAGAGAACATATTAATCTATTAACTAAAAAACAATCTCATTTACAAACACAAATTTTAAATCAAGAAAATGAAGCCAAGAAATTTTTAACTAAAGGTAATAAAACTTTAGCTAAAAATTCATTAAAGAAAAAAAAAATTTTTGAAAATCAATTAGATAAACTTGATGGACAAATTGAATCCCTAGAACAACAATTATTTTCAATAGAAACTGCTAACTTAAATCTAGAAACAATGAGAGCCATGAAACAAGGTGCAAAAGCAATGAAATCTATTCATAATGGTTTAGATATAGACAAAGTCGATGAAACTATGGATGAAATTAGAGAACAAGTAGAATTAGGTGATGAGATTAGTGAAGCAATATCAAGACCAATGATGTCAGGTGTAACAGATATCGATGAAGATGAATTAGATGAAGAATTAGAAATGTTAGCTCAAGAAGATGCTGAAAAAAATATTCAACATGTAGAAAAAATTACAACAGAACCTACTGTACAATTACCTAACGTTCCAAGTAATAATATAAAGAATAAAACAAATGAACAACAAAATCAACCACAACAACAACAAGAAGAAGATGATGAAGATGAACGTGCATTAAGAGAATTACAAGCTGAAATGGGATTATGATTTCTTTTTTGTATGTTTTTTTTTAATGATTATAATGATAGTAGTCGTGCTAAGAAATCACACAATACAAAATAAATTCATTGTAAGTATAAAAATGTTTTAATTTGTGTAATGTCTTATCCAGGCTTGCGCATACTTTTTTTTTTATATATAGAATATTCTAGTAATAATAGAATCTGTTGTTATTTTATCTCTAGGAATTATCTTTAGCAAAAAAAAAACATATGTATATGACTATTGTGTACTTTTAAAAATGTTTATAAATAACTTTTTAATTATTGTGTATATTTACATAATTAACTCAATTAACTAGTACCCAAATTAAGAAAAATATAAAGATAACAAAAAAAATTTTAACCGCTAACCATCTATTACTTTTAACTCTATCAAAATATTTTAATAATTCTCTTTGTGCCCCTGAAATATTCATATCAACATCATCAACATTTGCATCGATTCTTTGAATAACTTCACCTTGCTCTTGTACCATAGATGCTAATTGTTGAAAAAGATTACCAACTTCTTGAATTGTTGTTTCAATAGTCTCTACTGCTCTATTTCTTTCTTGTAAATAAACATTATTTTGCATACCTTCTTCCATTAATAATAATTGTTGATCACTATTAGGTAAACTTAATTCCATCTTATTATTATTATTATCAGTATTAAAATTATTTTGAGTTTCAGTTTCATCAATTAATGAAGACATAAATGGATTTGAACTATTATATCCCACAACAGCAGCACCACTATTATTAATATCATTATTTCCATCAATATTATCTTTTACAGAATTCGGCGTTATTTTATCATTACCAATAATATCATTATTATTTAATTTACCCCAACGATCTCTATTATTTAATTCTAATCTTTGCCTTTCTTCAAGAACAAATTTGAAATCTCCAGAAATATTTTTCATTTTTTTATTTAATAAATTCATTACATTACTTGAATGATTTGTTACCGTTTTATTACCATGAAGAGATTGATTTAAAGCAATCAATTGTTGTTCAATCGAATAAATTTTCCTTTTAATTAAAAATGATAATTCAGCAATTTCAACGGGATTATCATTAAACATAGGTTTTCTCTTTGCTAGCATAGCTAATTTTGAAAGTAATTGTGCAGTGGAAGAAATTTCTTTTGCAATAACTGAAGCATTTTTTTGAAATTCTGATGGTTTATGTGTTAATTCTGGAACAATATTTGTTGTTTTATTAAGTTTCTTATATGTAAGGACACTTCGTTGAAATTCTGAGGTTCTATCCCTAATGTTCATTATTACTTAAAATTATATTGATAATGATAAGTTTTCTCAGAAAGTTTTTATTGTTTAACTGAATTTACTTTTTTTGTTGTTGTATATTTATCTTTTAATGTTGAATATTCGATGTTTTTCCAATTGCGCCTTTTTTACCCGAACATAAAAAAAAAAAAAAAAAAAATAAATAATTTAAATTATAAAAAA
>JAMSGN010000015.1:26833-47523 GCA_030462905.1 Jamesozyma gamospora
AATAAAACAACAAATATTGTTCCAGAATTAACACATAAACCATCAGAATTTCAAAAAGTTTTTAGTTAATATTGTCAAAAGATTATTGTTATTTACAAGAATGTGTTTATGAAAAAAGTCAACAAAATGTACTTAAAAATCAAATATAAAAACTTAAATTATTTAAAGATCAGCGATCATAAATTTTTGTTTATAATTTAGATTGTTCACTAAAATGACGAACAACTTCATCGATAGCTTTTGCAACGTAAACAACGTTATTTTCATTTAAGCCAGCAATTGAAGCTCTACCAGAAGAAACTAAATATACAGCATGGTATTTTTCCAATCTTTCAACCATTTGAGAAGATAACCCAGTAAAAGAAAACATACCAGATTGATCAACAACATGATCCCATGTACCTGGAGTCTTTAGAGCAACTAAATTATCTCTTAATGCGATTCTCATTGATTGAATTCTATCAGACATAGTAATCATATCATTATACCATTGTTCAGTTAATTTCTTATCGTTTAAAATGGTACCAACAATTTTAGCACCATAAGCTGGTGGATTTGAGATTTCACTTCTAGTAATCTTAGCAACTTGAGAAAGAACAGAACTCTTGACTTTTAAATTTGTTTCAGAACCTTGATCTGGTAAGACAATATGGAAACAACCAACACGTTCACCGTACATACCAACATTTTTAGCAAAAGATTGACAAACAATCATTGGAGAAGTCTTTGATAATTTAGACATACCTAATCTAACTGCATAAGCATCCTTTGATAAATTACCCGATGCAAAACCTTGATAAGCAGAATCAAATAAAGCAATATGATTATTTTCAACAATAGTATCTAAAATTTCATTCCATTCTAATTCTTTTGGATCCAAACCTGTTGGATTATGAGCACAGGCATGTAATACAAATACAGAACCAGTTTCAGCTGATTTAATACTTTCAATGAATTCTTTAAATCTTAAAGACTTAGTTGATGCATTCCAATATGGATAAGTGGTGGTCTTTAATCCTTGAAATTCAAATATAGCTTTATGATTTGCCCAAGTTGGATCAGATAAATAAATTTTTTTATTTGGAAAAAATTTACGGAAAAATTGAGCAGCAATATGAAGAGCACCAGTACCTGAAACAGATTGAACAGAAAGAATTCTATCCATATTTTTGTCTGTTTCTTCTTCACCAAAGATAATCTTTGCAGCACCATTTGTTAATGCTGGTAAACCTGTAATTGGTAAATATTCATGGTTGTAAGTTTCTGGAGAGGCATGAATTTGCTTTTCAGCTAATTTTACAGATGGAAGAACCCAAGGTTTACCAGAATTATCTCTGTAAGCACCAATACCTAAATCTACTTTATGACTTCTGTCATCTTGGCCGTATCTTTGTTTGATACCGAATAAAGCATCAGGTGGGAGTTGTTCGATGTTGTTAAAAATATTTACTTGAGACATAGTTTTTTAATGGTGATTTTGTGAAACTATCAATGTTTAGAAAATGGTTACTTATCTCTTTAATAGTTTCTTGATTCGTTATAATTTTTCATAGTGCATTTTAATGATTGAGAGGAAATTGAAAGAGTCATTTTTTCAGTGCCAAAAAATGTGGCCGGGTTGCGAATAATATTTGGCAATATATCAGTAAGGGAAACAACCCTTTTAAATAACAGCAATAGTCGAAGATTTGAAACCAATCAAAACCACTCATGAGTGAACCAGAAGAAAACAGTATAATTTTGTTTCTGCTCGCCAAACTTTCCCGTCTTTCTACCGGTTACCTCTTTTCATCCTTTGCGCTGATATGTTATGTGGCAGTCATCTTAGTCAATAGGGTGTCCGTGATGAGTGCTATCAAGGTTCGTTCAAAAAATTTGGTAAAAGAAAACATAAAACTTCCTGTGTGGGTCGGATTACTATTTCACGGCTCTGTCATTATATCATTAGGTAAGCTTCTTTTACAATTACTTGATGTGTTGCCTTTAAACAACGATCCCAGCAATCAAAGCTTCCACTCTTTTTTCATAAGGTTACTTATATCGTTAAGTTTTGCAGATATTGTGGACGCCTTCATCTCAACGACTTCGAATAATCGATCTTTGATGGATAGGGATTACACTCTTTTCGAACTCTCCTTAGAGTATTATTTTATATCTGTTTCCCTTAATCAAAATACCATTAAGCCAAGCATCGTAGATTATTTAATAGATCAAACGTTAATAGACTCAATTATGGCTATTTGTAATCGTTTGTTAATTCATACTCTCGAGCTATTCAATTTGAGAAATTATAGATTATTTTTTTCTTCACTATTAAATTTTAATTACGTTTTACTAACGGCAAATCAAAATAATAACTTTAATAATGATAACAATTTATCTTTCAAACAGAAGTCAAAGGATTTTATTTATTCAATTGGTTGGTTTAATGACAAGAAAAATTTAAATATCGGAGATACAATACTAATTTTCCCTTTATTCCTACGTAGTTGGTTCAGAATTGTTTCAACAACTATTATTTTTACTTCTTTGATTTTCAAATTTTTACAATCTTGTATTTTAGAAAGAAATGTTGATGCTAGAGATTGTAAGATTTTCATTGAAAATCTTTGGAATTTTTTGATTAGTTGTAATCAAGAAGAATTTTTAATTGTTTCTTTAGTTTTAGCTAAACAATTATTATCAGATGATACAAGTGTATCAATATTTACCAATCAAATAAAGTTATCTAGGAAAAGAAAAGAAATTATATTGGGGAAAGATAGTTTAGATGATAAATTGAGTCGTACTTATATGATTAGTGGATATTTGAATAAATTGGAAACAATACCAGAAGATGATAATATTACTTCAATTATTCAAAAATCAAAAATGGATCAAACGACTTTAAGATCACCGATATTATTTAAAAAATGTATATATACTTCAAATTTGGTAACATTAATGGTATACACTTTTTTCCGTATTTTAAAACAAGTATTATTAAGAATTATACCAAGATTATCAAATATTTCTATTCGCAATACCAATATTCACTCAGAATATAATATTCAGAAGCCTCAAAAGATAAAAGATTTAAACAGACTTATCTCGTCCAAGAATTATTCAAAATTTTTAACAAGATATCAAAACAAACTTATTCCTGAAGCAAATTTGACAAATGAAGAATCTATAAATAAATATTTATTACCAGATTTAGATACATCTCCAGATTACATTCCACCAGAATTACTTCCAAAGGGTTCGAAATCTATAGAGAAAAAAATTTTAAAATCAAAGGATAAAGATGAATTTATTCCAAAAGATAAGACTGTTCTTCATCAAGAACTTAAAAATTTATTCAATGATTTTAACGATAATATGCTTAAAGATGATATCAATTTTTTTTGGCATAACTCAATGTATTCAATTCTTAAGTACAAACTTAAAAATAATACAAAGATACTGACAAGATCCCAATACACTCAATCCAACTCTGAATCTATATTTGATGAAGTCATACTTGAACGATATCAAGTCTCTGACTCTAAAAGTATCGATCCCGAAGAACAATCGCTAAGATGTTTAGTCTGTGGACATGAATCAAGAAACATCATATTTTGGCCATGTAAATGTTTAACAATGTGTGATGCCTGTAGAGATACACTTGGTCATCGTGCATTTAAACAATGTATTGCTTGTGACGCTACTGTAGAAGGTTTTACAAGAATCAGCACAGTTTAAGAAACAATTTACCCTCATAAAATTTAATGCTTTTTGAAAATGCGGGTAACTCTAATTAGATTTTTTTTTTTCTTTTTATATTTGATTTTTTGCATTGGTATATAAAGCGAACAAAGAATTCCATCTGGAATATTTAGATTTTTATTCTTAATCTTGTTTTTGATTGTTTTAAAAAAACCAGAGTCTCGTGTCAAGTTAATATTAGAGAAAAGAGGAATATGCATCATTCTTCGGAACCATGCATTTAATTCCTTGCTACTACTGCTTAACTTTTCTCACACATTACTTGGCATATCAACGCTCGTGAGGCAAAGTCTTAAGGAGCTATAATAAGTAACCTGTGATTTATGCTTACTTCTCCTCTGACGCAAGTTGGGGTACTGAGTCGTAGTGTTTATTGCGTCGTGTTATTTTTAGCTGTTGCCATTACATTTTGGATAAGACAGAAGCAGCCCCGTTGACGAGTACTTAGATTAAGTGAAATGCACGACTTTGAATTCTTTATAATTTGATTAAGTTCATCTTTTTTGAATTATAAATTGAGTTCGGTCGTCATCGTTGTCATTTTACCGCGGTATATTCCTAAACACTGTGAAGATCCTAGTTGGTCGATTATCACTTGGGTAAAACCATACTGCATACATTTTATATAATTATTTAATTCTTGACATAATCACCAACTATTTTTAATCTAAATTCTTGTCAAAAAGAATAAACTTGGTAATAAGTATGATTTTAATATAAAGTCAATAAATGTCACGTAATCAAAAAAAATTGACTAAAAAATTATAAAAAGTTGATTATAAACAATGATTTCTATATATACTTTTGTTGACGGAAAAAAAAAATATGTATTCTATTAAATTAAAATAATCAACAAAAAGTTTTAAAACACCCTTCAATAAAGTTGATAAACTATGAAGGAAACATTGCAAGAAAGAGATAACATAAAGTAAAATAATTGTAATTAATGATGGAATAAACGAATTGGGTTTTCAACATAAACAATATTCAATGAATCAGCTGCATCAAAAACAGTTTTATCCATTATAGAACCAGATGGAGCAGCAATAAACTTAACACCAGATTTAGCTGCTCTATAAACATTATCTGGGAATGGGAAAAAAGCATCAGATGATAAAGAAACGTTAGTCAATTTCGATAGCCATTCTTTTCTTTCCTCGAGAGTAAGAGGAATTGGTATTTCTTGAAATTTAGATTCATATTCTTCCTTTTCTGGACCTTCTGTTGGAATTTGTCCAGTAACAAATAAATCAATTGCATTAGATTTCTCTGCTCGTTTAACACCATTCGCCCAAATAAAGTTTAGAACTCTTGGATGTTGTCTTAACCACCAATTATCAGCTTTATCACCAGCTAATCGTGTACAATGAATCCTTGATTGTTGACCTGCACCAAGACCAATTACCATACCATTCTTTGCATAACAAACAGAATTCGATTGTGTATACTTTAATGATATAGTAGCAACGGTTAAATCTACAATAGCTTGTTCTGTTAGATCTTTATTTTTTGAAACTATTTCTCTAAAAGAAGAATTATTAATAATAGCATCATTTCTTCTTTGTTGCAATGAAACTCCAAATACTTGTCTAGTTTCTAATAAATCAGGAACGTAATTTGGATCGATTTGTAAAACACAATATTTACCTTTTTTCTTTTTTTTCAAAATTTCAAGAGCTTCTGGTTCAAAACCTGGTGCAATTACACCATCAGAAACTTCTTTAGATATAATTTGAGCTGTAGATACATCAACTATGTTAGATAAAGCAATCCAGTCACCAAATGAAGACATTCTATCAGCACCACGAGCTCTAGCATAAGCACAGGCTAATGGCGATAAATTATCAATATCACTGACAAAATAAACTTCTTTTTCAGTTTCTGTCAATGGTGCACCTACAGCAACACCTGCTGGAGAAACATGTTTAAAAGAAGCAGCAGCTGGTAAATTTAATGATGCAGATAATTCTTTAACTAATGGCCATGAATTTAAAGCATCTAATAAATTTATGTAGCCTGGGGTACCTGATAATACTTTAAATGGTAGTTCTTCTTGTTGTGTTACATACGCTTGAGCAGGTTTTTGGTGTGGGTTACAACCATAACGTAACGGTAATTGAGCTTTATCTTCTGAATATCTCTTTCTGAAAAAATCCGAAATTAATCCATCATATTCTGCTGTCTTTTCAAAAGCTTTTAATGCTAATCTATTTCTTAAGTCTTGAGAAATATCACCTTTATCAGCTAATTCTGAAATAAAAACTGAATAATCGTTTGGATCACTTAAAATTGTAACTCTTGAATGATTTTTGGCAGCTGCCCTAATTAATGTAACACCACCGATATCGATTTCTTCGACAGCTTCTTCAATCGTAACACCGATTTTAGCTACAGTTTCCTTGAACGGATACAAATTGCATACGACAAAATCCACTTTTTCAATATTCTGAGCTTTTAAATCTTTTTCATCACTTTCCAAGTTTCTTGCAAGAATACCACCATGAATAGCTGGATGTAAAGTTTTAACTCTGCCACCTAACATTTCAGGAGCATGTGTAATTGATGAAACATCTTCAACGGGGAATCCAGCTTCCCTAACTAATTGAGCGGTACCACCGGATGCTAATATACGAACATCATTTTCAACTAGGCCTTTAGCTAAATCTAATAAACCTGTCTTATCATAAACAGATAAAATAGCAATTCTTCTACGTTCTGTCATCGACAAATAAAGATTTTGTTTGAACTAACTGATTGTTTTATTGAAAAAAAATTAAGAAAAAAAAAAGGAAAACTTAAAAGGATAATGATTATGAAAAACAAGAATGTAAAAGAATTTTATTTGGTTTTTCGTTTTAAGTATCTGATATACAGAATAAGGCATTTCAAGGTAGCTTAATTTTCTCCCTCAATTCGAATGTACACTGGAAAGGGAAACGCTGATACAAGAAGAAAATGTTTCCGTACTGGACAACAAAGTTCCGTTCTAATGTGGAAAAACCGACAAATAAGAAATTGACACTACGCACTACGTGTGAGTCAACGGAATAACATTTCGAAACGTTATGTATTGTATAGTTCATTGATAATAATGCTGTCGTATATGAAAGTTTTTTCTAATGATACAAATATTTTTAGTATATTCGATTTGCTTATATTCCAAAGTGGATAATTAGAAAAAAAAGGTTTTTTTTTTATTTTGAGGTTATACAATACACCAAATTATATATATGTATATATCGGGTCTATATAAAGTATACTTAGTAGAAATAATTGAAAAATAAAAATTTAAAAGTAAATATTCTATTAAACAGATTATTTTCTGTATCTCCATAAAGATAAAGTGTTTTGTCTCTTCCAGGTCTTTCTTCTACCAGCAGAAGTGTTGTGGTATCTGTGACCCTTGTTAATACCTCTAGATTTCTTACCAGTGGCAGTTAAACCTCTAGATTCACGGTGCTTGTGAACTGGGTTACAGATCCAGTTGTAACGAGCATCTCTTCTAATGGCTTTGTGTTGAGGATCGACTAAGATAACTTCAAAGTATTTGTAAGTAGAATCTTGGTTAATCCAGTAAGAGTTTAAGACTCTTAAGTTGGCAGCACGACGACCAACTCTTTCTTCAGCAGTAGCTCTTAAGGATCTTTGGAATTTCAATTCGTTAACACCTTGGTTAGTTGGCTTACCGTAAGTAGCACCCTTTGGAACAGGTCTCTTTCTGTTACCTCTTCTAACTCTGACTCTGTAGATAACAAAACCTTGTTTAGCTTTGTAACCTAATCTTCTAGCCTTATCTGGTCTAGATGGTCTGGAAGCTCTGTAAATAACATTCTTTTGTCTGTATTCCCAAACTCTGATTCTTTGTAAGAATCTTAAGACATCAGATTGTTTCTTTCTTTGTAATTCTTCTAAATACTTGTAGGCACCCATCCTTGCTGTTAATAAATTGTAATTGGTAATTTAAAAAAAAATAAATTTAAGATTAAATATAAGATAGAATTTGATAAGGAAAATGTAACAAAATGTATTTGGAATATATATAATAAAAAATTTGCATCGTTGTTAGAAGAGTTTTTTGAAATTTCTGCGATGAACCGCTTTGCAAAAACCAAATCAAAAATTTGCGTGGTGCGTTGCCGTGCCAGAAATTTCGCACACAGCTTTTTTTTGACTGTTTTGACCCGGACGCACAACAAAACTTTTTTAGGGCTAAGAAAGTTGAAAAAAAACAGCTGACTTTTTTACAAAATTTTTGTTAGTTGCAAATGCCAGACTTGTATCAGTCGATTCAATATTCTGTCTACAATAATTTTCTAGTAAGAAATTGCAAGCGGGCCGTAGGAAAAAAAGACATATGGGTTGCGGTACATCTTTTATCTCTAAGATGTGTATTCACTCTATTTTTTCAGGTCCTGATATTGATTCTACTATCAGTATAGTAGATTCTTCATTCAGAATTTCTGATGAATGTCGCTTTCTTCTTGGAAGATAAACATTTGACGTTTTGTCTTAGATTCTTATCTTGTTATAAATGAAAAAAATGGCATAAGTGTACGGTATTTTATTTATTTATTAAGACACATCTTCTAACAGGTATACTAAAACTATATATAAAAATAACTTCATAAACACTGGTCACATTTTATAAGGTTTAAATAATGTTGAGACATCATTTTTTATTGATAAGATACAAGAAAAGTTGAAAAACATGAAAACCATGTCTCTGCAATCCATAAGTAATATAAAATTTAATTCTTTGTTCATAGATTAATTTTTGATTAGACGCAAATATTTTTCATATTTATGTGTTTTAAGTATGTACATTTCTTTTTATAACATCCCTTTTTATGCTTGAAATTAGCCGCCGAGATTCGCGTTTTTCAATGTAAATCACTTTGTTCCCCTAGACCACAAAAGCAAAAATATATATATACTCATTTATTAAAACCCCAATAGATAATATAAAAAAATCCTCAATTAAAATTGTTTGTTTAATTTTTGTTTGTTTTCTCTCTTTTAAATTAGTTAGAGTAACTCGACTTATATTTTAATAATTTTATCAAAATGGCTGTTGATTATGCAATTTCACCTAGAGCTACTTCTCACAAGGAAAAGAAAGACATTAAGGATAAATGTAGAAAATTCATATCTTTAATTTGTGCAATTGGAGAATTTCAGAATGCTCTTGATGATGATTTAAATAACATTGTTGAAATCATTCGCAAAGATGCTGGTAGAAACGCTTATTTTGATATGACACTGTACAATATTTTATATTCAGTCATTTTAGAACAGCCGCATAAGCAACCACTATTTGCTGTCCTATTGTTGAATGTTAATGTTAAAAATCCATCTGTAGTTGATAAAGTATTAAAATTTTTGGTTTCAAAATTTCAATGTACAGTGAATATAATTGTTTCTCCAACAGATCATTTAAAACAATATGAAAGTACTGGTCCTTGGAATACACTCAAATTATTGATCAGATATTTTTCTTTGTTATCACCTATAATCAATGACTCTGACCTTATTTCAATTTACAATGATTTGCTTTCTTTGAGCTGTGAAATAAATAATTTGCAAACAAAACAAAAAAATTCATTATCAGATATCATTTTTTCAAATACAATGTTAAATATTCCATATATTTTTTTACTCGAAAAAAAAAATAAAAAATTATTTTTTGAAATAATTAATTTAATTGATATCTTTGAAACTAATTATAAAATTAAAATAAGAAAGGCAGAATTACTGGAAAATTATACATTTAAAAAACCTTATCAGAATTATGAAAATGTTACTTTAATAACAAAAACTGTAAAGACTGTATTATCCTCAAGTTTAAAAAAAAACTATTTTTTAAAAAGTTGGAATGAGTTAGTGTCGAAAGATTTTAAACAAGATAGAAAACATCGTATAATTGTAAACCTCCCAAAGATTCAAGAATTAGAAAAAATTACAGAAAACGAAAAATTCTTTGGTACTGTGGATAAACTATGGAAACTTCAAAATCAAAATTTTGAAATTTTCTGTCCTAGTAACAATAACTCAAAATATTACATACCTTCTATTGAAACATATCAAGGACAAGTAGTACAGGATATAATTATAGATATTGTACAAAGTTTAGAATTTAATAGATCAGTGGCTATTAGACAATTAAATTTGTTGCCATTATTTTTTGAAAAAGATTTTTTTTTAAATTCTGAAGAATCAAACGGTGATTTAATCAGAGACAAGACAGATGAATGTCGCGGTTTACAAGCTGAAGCTATCGTAATTCAAACTATTTTAAAGTTAATGTTTAATGTGTCTTCACCTACTTTGCCGTTAATTTATTATCAATCTCTGTTAGTTGATATGTGTGAGAAATCAAGGAAAAAAATTGCTCCAGTTTTGGGAAAAACCTTTAGATATTTTTATCATAATTTAGATTGTCTTGATCTTGAAATAAAAATGATATTTTTAGAATGGTTTACAAACCAGTTAAGCAAATTTTGTTTTGGCTGGAAATGGGAAGAATGGGAGGACGATCTTATTGAATATAATGACCAACTTTATAATCCAAGAATGATATTCATTAAAAACGTAATCAAAAAAGAATTAACATTAACATCCACAATCATTGAAGTTGAGCAAAGTCTTCCGAATAGATTTAAAGTACTGTTACAAAATAATTTTTTCAGTGACAATTCAATGAAATTATTCTATGATGGCTTTTTACAAAATATGCCTGTATGCGATCTTACATTAGCAAATAGTCCATTGTATTTTGCTGACTATATGATACCATTTTATAACGTTACATTAAAAATAATAAAATACTTGCATGACCCATTAGAGAAAGATGCAATTCCTTCCTTAAAGACATTAGTAGATGAACTGAAAGAAAACTACGGTGAATTCATTCGAGATTTTGATTCATTTATTATAGTTTTACTCATTCAATGTGTTTGTTTTTCTGGGAAAAGATCTTTATCACATGCAAATAGATATATTTCAACTTTTAGTGATGAAGTAGCAGAAATAATTCAAAATTTGGACAAACCATCGGAAAAAAAGGAACTTTTGATTATTGAGTCGATTTTAAGGTTTTGGAATAGAAAATTACAGACAGGATTTCTTATTTTACAATCATTTCAATACATTGGGTTTTTCAGTACAAAAACAATTCTAAAATTTTTATTTAAAAAAATTGATAATGAACAAAAAATATTGACTGATTACACTTCAATAAACTATCTATTTAAACTCTTAACAATTGAGTCCCAAAAAGAAAACCCTGATAAAACGCTTTTTGAATTCACATATAAAAGCCTATGTGATATTTTAATTGGGATTATAAAGGAAAATAAAATATCCGATAATCAAATTTGGGAATTGCCAAACATGACCTCAGTGAATACAATGAGTGATTTGCAAACATCAAATCAAATTTGGAAATATACAAATACAATGGGTTTTATAAAAACAATTTTTAGAAAGTATAGATATAATTATAAAATGTCCTGGATTTACGTTGCCATTGAAACAAAAAAGTTAAAAATTGGACACAAACAAACAAGAGAGAAGTTATCACAATGGATTAATGAGCTAAAATATTCTCTTTGAATTCATATGTTGTTTTGATTCACAAATGTTCCAATATGTACTTGTTTTTAAGTTTGCATTCCATAATAGTATCTAGTATTATTAATATATCAATTTGTCATGTTTAATTGTGCATCAGCGTTAAGTCTTTTTTTCGTGTTTTATTTTTCATGCTGAAATGTAAAACGCGTTAAATTGACACTTTTCAAATGATGTCTATTAAAGATGCACATTGCATTGAAAAAAGCCAGTTTTTAATTTTAAAAACCAGCCTGAAGATTTGTATGTTAAATTTATATAATATTTTATTAGAAAGAAATGAGTCAAGACAGCGTTGTTGAAAAAAAAAGATTTTTTGTGGATGACTTTGAATCCTCACAAGAAAATGATAGAATGTCATCTGCTCCTGACATTTCAGAAACTGAGTTTGGAAAGGAGGAAAATTCTGAAGCACTAAACCATGATAGTTTATTCTTGGAAAGTAAATCTACATTTATCAAAAAATTAAAGGAGATCATTCCAGATATATTAGAATTTGAATGTGAAGAGCTATTTGAAAATTTTGGAAAAGAAATTAATTGTTTACCAAAAGCTGTTTTTTATTATTTTGAACATTACAAAGAGAAGAAGAAAGTTCTTAATGAATCTTCACCAAAAAAATTAAAAAAACCTGTGGAAACTATTGATTTAGTAACAAGTCCAGAAAATACATCAATAAGCCAGTTCCAAGACAATAATAACTATCATTCCGATGCTGTTCATGAAACAACTCAACAGAAACGGAAAAATGAATATAATCAAATAAACAGCAAACGATTGAAAAAATCTATTCAGTGGAAGAAATTTATTGGGGCTTTACAGGTAACTGCAATGGCAACAAGACCAACTATTCGGCCCTTAAAATATGGAACACGATTAAAACTGAACAGATCTTTATCAAAAGAAACTTCTCCAGCTAAAATGTATGATCAACGTGGCAGAAGAAAGATTGCAATGTCAAACTGTGTTAGGATTATGGATATTAAGCAAAATCGAGAAATTGGTAGAGTCCCTGAAGATATCGCACAAGTATTATTTCCACTTATGGATGATACTGACTTCGATTTTAAAATTACGTTAGTGTACTGTGGTAATAAAAGATTGAGTGTAGGAGACAGTTTTGTTGTTCAATTAGATTGTTTTCTTACATCCACCATATTTGATAACGACTCACGTAATATCGACGGATCATTCAATTCTAAAAAAAACAATTGGGAAAGTGGAAGAAAAGCCATTGTAGAAACTGAAGATGAGTTGATTATTCGTTCAAAAAGAATGGCTCTAATTAAATTATTTAATAAGTTAAGAGTGCGAACAGTAATAAATGAGGAAGAAGAGTTAGAAAAAGAAAATAGATCGTTTAGTGAAGAGCCAGAAATAATTGATATAGATGATAATGATAGTTTTAGCGAATTTATGTCTCAAGAACATCCTAATCTAGATGAAGACGATGTAAATCATGATGATACTATGAATCTTAATCAGCTGAAAAGTTTTTACAGCATTTCCCAATCTTCAGAGGCAATGAAAAATTTACCTGAAACTGAACCATCTAAAGATGCAATGAAATTAGAATTGAGAAAATACCAAAAGCAAGGGTTGACTTGGATGTTGAGAAGAGAACATGAGTTTAGTAAGGCTGCTGGTTCGGAAACTGCTTCTCAGATAGATGGTAACATGATGAATCCATTATGGAAACAATTTAAATGGCCAAAAGACATGTCTTGGGAATCTCAAAAAGTACAAGGTGGTTCTCAAGATTCTGATAGAATTAATGATCCTTTTTTTTATGCAAATTTACACACAGGTGATTTTTCAGTTGAAAAACCAATTCTGAAGACTGCACTTAAAGGTGGTATTCTTTCTGATGAAATGGGTTTAGGTAAGACTATTTCAACATTATCGTTAATTTTATCAAGTCCCCGCGATACTGAAATAAACAAAAATACTGAGCTATTTGTCAGTGAAGAAAATTTAAATGAGAATCTCAAATCCCAAAATTTGTCTCAGAATTATGCCTCTAAGACTACTCTTATCGTAGTACCAATGTCTCTTTTGGATCAATGGAATAAAGAATTTGAAAAGGCCAATAATTTAAGCTCTCTAAGGGCCGAAATCTATTACGGAGGTAATGTTAGTGATTTGAGAACGTTATTGATAAATTCCAAAAATCCGCCTACTGTCGTTTTAACAACGTATGGTATAGTACAAAATGAATGGACCAAGCAAATGAAAAACAAAAGTGAAAGCAGTCCTTATGATCTGCCTCGTGGTCTTTTTTCAGTTGGATTTTATCGTATTGTATTGGATGAAGGTCACATTATTAGAAACAGAAGTACTGCAACTTCAAAAGCGATAATGGATTTATCAGGTAAATGTAGATGGGTTTTGACAGGTACGCCGATAATTAATCGACTAGATGACTTATACAGTGTGGTTAAGTTTTTGAGATTAGAGCCATGGTCCCAAATTGGATACTGGAAACAATTTATTTCTAATCCATTCGAAAGTAAAAACTTTAAGCAAGCTTTCGACGTTGTAAATGCTGTATTAGAACCAGTTTTACTAAGAAGAACGAAGCATATGAAAGATGAAAATGGTAACGCTTTGGTTGAACTACCTGAAAAAGAAATTACAATTGAAAAACTAAAGTTTAATAAGGGCCAGGAAACAATATATAAGCAGTTTTTGAACAAAGCCGAAGATTCCGTCATATCAGGTTTGGCAAGAGGTGACTTGCTGAAAAAATACTCAACAATTCTGGTAAATATTCTAAGACTAAGACAGATTTGCTGTGATCCCGGATTGATAGGTTCGGTTGATGAGAATGATGAAGACTTAAAAAACAAAAATGTTTTGATTGATGATTCATCAGAGGTTGACTCGATTTTGAAAGAGGCTGAAAGCAATTCAACAGAAAAAGGGTTTTCGGAAGATGAACTGGCAATTGTGTTGGAAAATATCAAATTGAAGCAGAATGGAAATGATTCCTTTCAAAATTTAGAATGCTCAATTTGTACAACAGAACCTATAGATATCGACAAAGCAATTTTTACGGAATGCGGTCATTCTTTTTGTGATGATTGTATAATAGAATACATTGAATATCAAAAAAAAAAACAATTGAACCATAAATGTCCTCTTTGTCGTGAACCGATTCATCAAACCAGATTGTTAACATTAGAAAAACAAAATAATGAAAAACTCGAAGTAGTATATTATAATAATAACCCTAAGCCAGCTAAAATTGCAGCTCTGTTGAAACACTTACAACAATTGCAAGATTCGTCTCCTGGTGAACAAGTGGTTGTGTTTTCGCAATTTTCAACATACTTAGATATTCTGGAGAAAGAATTAACCAAAGAACTCAATTCTTTAAATTGTATAATATACAAATTTGATGGGCGCTTAAACTTAAAGCAACGTAGTGAAATACTGACTGATTTCCAAGTGAAAGATCCTATCCGTCCTAAAATTCTTTTACTATCTTTAAAAGCCGGTGGTGTTGGTTTGAACTTAACATGTGCATCTCATGCCTATATGATGGATCCATGGTGGTCACCCAGTATGGAGGATCAGGCAATCGATAGGATTCATAGAATTGGTCAAGAAAACGATGTCAAAGTTGTTAGATTTATTATTGAAAATAGTATCGAAGAAAAAATGCTTCGTATTCAAGAAAGAAAACGTACAATCGGTGAAGCTATGGATGCAGATGAAGATGAAAGAAGGAAAAGAAGAATTGAAGAAATCAAGATGTTGTTTGAATAATGTTTATAGTAACTTTTACCAATGCGCAATACAAAAATGGATGATTAATAAATACCAAACTCTTTTAACACAAGCTACTATTGATTGAAAAAATTTTATAAGAATTTTTATAGGGTAGTATTTGAAAGTAGCATAACTGTATATACAAATAAAAAAAAATAACATTTATTAGCATTGCCTTCTTTTTATTTATTCCAGTTATTGTGCGTAAATTTTCCGGACGGATCGAAAAATGCACGTGATGAAATTTTGAAATGATTTTTTAGCTCATCGCAAAAAATGAAAAATTTATAAGATAATTAATAAAACACATTTAAAACTTTCAAAATGATACAAAAGTTTAAAGGAACCTAAAAAAAGTACTGTGTTAATTTAAGTATTCTATCTTGACGTAAATATGGGTACCTATAGAAAAAGATTTAATGAAAAGGCAAGGTCAGGCCATATGGCCAAGCTAAGAGAATTGAAGAAAATTAGAAACAAACAATTCTACAGGGAAGTTGAAAATAATTCTGGAGATGATGAGCAAAATGAAAAAGTTGAAGAACAGGACACCAATTCAGAAATTTTAAAACCAATGACAGAAGAAGAAAGAAAAGCGGCAAAGAGAAAATTAGAAGATCTCTTTGTACCAAAGGAATCAAAGGTTTCAAGGTTAAAGAAAAAAAGATTGGATAAATTCATCGAGCATCAATTAAAAAGAGAAGAAAAGAAATCTATCATTGACAAGTTACAAGATTATAAAATTGATACATCCTTATTGACCAGTTCTAAGAAATTAGGTGAAGGTAGACAAACAAAAAAAGAAGAGTTTGCAGAAGCCTTGAGTTTAGAAAAGCAAGGAAGAGGCAATGACAAGACCCAAGAAATTTTATATGAGGAACATACTACAAAAGATTGGGAATCTGGTGAGAATGATAAAGACATGAATGAAAGTAATGATGAAGATGACGATTTTGAATCAAAATTTGGAGGAATGGGAGGTAACACTAAATCAACTTTTATTGATAACAGGCCAGCCAAATTTGGTGGTTCAGGATTTGGATTTGGGTTTTCAAATGCTAAAATAGTTACTAAAAAGGAAAAAAAAGTCTCGAAAAAAAAGTATAATTGGAGACAACGTGTTGAACGTCAAGAAAAAAAAATCCACGAAGAAGATGATGAACGAGATTTTGATTCTAGTTCTGAGGAAGAAGACGATGATGATGATGATGATTTAGAAGATGATGACAGAGTCGATGTTTCTGGAGAAGCTTCAGTAACTCAAGATGATGATGCTGATAATTGCTCTGAAGAGGAAGAAGAAGAAGAAGAAGATGATGATGATGATGATGATGATGAAAATGTCACTGTTTCTGGTGAAGAATCTGGTGATGAAATCGAAAATACTAATGCTGCTGAGGAATTTAAATCATGGGCCAATAAAGAAATTAAAAAAATGGAAGGAAGAGATGTGGATATGGTGACCCCCCAACTTAACGTCAATTATGAACCTATAGTTAGACCAGAAGATCTTGAAGATGGGCTACCAACAAGTAGTATTCCTGTCGACGAAACATCACAAAGAAAAGCCTTCTTTGTCAAAGTGGAAAGAAGTGAAGAAGTTCAGGCTGTTAGGATGCAGCTGCCGGTTTTTGGAGAAGAACACAATATTATGGAAGCAATTCATCATAATGACATTGTAATAATTTGTGGTGAAACTGGTTCTGGTAAAACCACCCAAGTTCCACAATTTCTATATGAATCTGGATTTGGTAATGAACAATCTCCCGATTATCCAGGTATGATTGGTATTACGCAACCTAGAAGGGTTGCGGCCGTTTCAATGGCTAATCGTGTATCAAATGAATTGGGTGATCATGGTGATAAAGTAGCATATCAGATTCGTTTTGACACCACAACTAAGGAAGACACTCGAGTTAAATTTATGACTGATGGTGTTTTATTAAGAGAAATGATGAACGACTTTAAATTGACTAAATATTCATCAATCATTATTGATGAAGCCCATGAAAGAAATATTAATACTGATATATTGATTGGTATGTTGAGTCGTTGTGTCAAGTTACGTGCAAAAGAGCATGAAAAAGACCCAATTCAAAATAAAAAATTGAAGCTTCTCATTATGTCGGCAACTTTAAGAGTATCTGATTTTAGTGAAAATTCTACTTTATTTTCTACTCCACCTCCTATTTTAAATGTTGCAGCAAGACAATTTCCTGTTTCAGTACATTTCAATCGTAGAACTCCATATAATTATGCAGAGGAAGCTTTTAAAAAAACCTGTAAAATTCACAGTAGATTACCACCAGGTGCAATTTTGATATTTATGACAGGTCAGCAAGAAATTACACATATGGTTAAAAAGCTAAAAAAGGAATTTCCATTAAAGAAAAAAACTAAAGCAGACAATTATATTTCAAAAGTCAGAATAAATTCTAATAATGCTGATGTTGAAGTCGAAGATATTGATTTTAGTGTGGAGGCAATGGATGAAGAAAAGTTTAAGAAAAAAATTAGTTTTGAGGCAGATGTAGAAGAAGATGCTAGCGAAGAGGAAGAAGAAGGTTTTGAGGAAACATTGACCGAAGATCAAACTGCAAACGATCCATTATATGTTTTACCATTGTATTCCTTATTACCTACAAAGGATCAAATGAAGGTATTTGAAAAGCCACCAGCTGGATCAAGACTTTGTATTGTTGCAACTAATGTTGCAGAAACATCATTAACCATTCCGGGCGTTCGATACGTTGTTGATTGTGGTAGAGCAAAAGAAAGAAAATACAACGAAGAAAATGGTGTTCAAAGTTTTGAAATTGGTTGGGTTAGTAAAGCCAGTGCTGATCAAAGAAGTGGGAGAGCCGGTCGTACGGGGCCAGGTCATTGTTACCGTTTATATTCTTCAGCTGTTTATGAACGTGATTTTGAACAATTTTCTCGTCCAGAAATATTAAGAATGCCAGTAGAAAGTATTGTGCTACAAATGAAGAGTATGGCCATTCACAATATCACAAATTTCCCATTTCCTACACCACCAGATAGGAACTCTTTAGCGAACTCTATAAACTTATTACAGTATCTTGGTGCATTGGATGCAAAAGAAAAAATTACTGAAGATGGTAGAAAAATGAGTCTATTCCCATTATCTCCAAGATTTTCTAAGATGTTATTAGTTTCAAATGAACATGACTGTCTTCCATATATTGTATCTATTGTCAGTACACTTTCTGTTGGTGATCCATTTATCAATGAGTTTGAATTAGGTATTAATGAAAAGAAGCCTGTAAAAAATACAGAAGATGAAGACGAAAAGAATGCTTATGACCATGTTGAAGATGAAGTAAATTTGGAAACACAACGTGCTTTGAGAACCAAATTTCACAAGAGTCGAGCCAGATTTTCAAAGCTTGATAAGATGTCTGATGTATTTCGTCTGTTGAGTGTTGTTTGTGCCTTTGACTATATTCCAAAGAATAAGAAAGAACAGTTTTTAAAAGATAACTTTCTAAGGGCTAAATTAATGGAAGAAATTTTGAAATTGAGAAAACAATTAACTTACATTATCAAATCTCATATTTCAAAAGAAAATATTGCAGTGTCGGTTAACGATAAAGATCTATTGGCTTCTGTTCCTACTGAAATTCAGGTCAAGTTGTTAAAGCAAATGGTTTGTGCAGGTTTTATTGACCATGTTGCCATTAGAGCAGATGAGATCTTCCCAGAAGAAGCGAAACTTACAAACAAGACTTCCATGATTAACATTCCATATGTTGCAGTAATGACACAACGAAAACCAGAAATTGAAGAATGTTTTGTTTATATTCATCCAACATCGATTTTAAACAATTTAGGGGATATGCCACCAAAATTTATTGTTTTCAGTTCTTTGAATAAAGGGGCTAACGGTAAGATAAGAATGAATGCCTTGTGTGATATTAAGAGCACTCCATTGGCTAATACAGCCAGAAAGGGACAGTTGTTAAGTTACAGTAAACCATTATCAGGACAAGGTTTAAAAACAATCAACTTATCTCCAACAGAAAGATACTGTTATGTTGTTCCCCGTTTTGGAACTAGTATAGATAGTGATATAAAGATAGGTTGGGATTTAAACCCAATTCCTGTACATCAAAAGAAAGAAAGCGGACAGTGGATTGTTGATAAGTTTATAACGAATAAAAACTACAAAATCATGGAACAAAAACAGAAAAACTAAACCAACCTAAAAGGATATATTTACCTAAATTTTTATACTACCATCTGTAAAATATATATTAGAACTACACGCCATTTGAGTGTTAATTTGGACTTTTTTAGGCAGTAAAGTTGTAATTTTACCCTGCTCAAGATGACGGAATTTTAGGCATCTGAAAAATCGACGACCCGCCAAGTTGTTGATGTCCAAAAAAATTTTGATAGGGTTTTTTGCAAAAAATTAGTGAGGGTTTTGCGCTTCTTGCTTTTTTTTTTCAAAATTCTTAAGAACCATGGACTTAGGGCTATTTGCCCCACCCAAAATTCTTTTTAATTGTGGGCAATAATACACCATATTATAATTTAATCTAAATATTACATATAGACAGATATATATTATACATGTAATAAAGTACAAGACTAACTTTCAGAATCAGTATCATCATCAATTTCTTTAAAGGAAGCATTTCTTAATTGATTTTGGTGGCTCAGTTTCAAAGCATATTGCAATGGAGTTTTTAAAATATTTATCTCTTCGAATGTGATCCTCAAAGAAAAGGATTTCAAGATACATAAATTTTCGAAATTTTCATCGGACAATTGAGATCTTCCACCGTTTGAAAATTGTTTTGCCAAACTAAATAACCTTTCCGCATGAATTGATGTGGTTGGAATATTGTTAAATAAACGATTTGCCAAATTAAGTAATGGGAAATCTTTACCATATTTACTCCAAAACAAAATATCTACATTTACAACTTGTTTGCATTTGCTTTCAAAGACCCCCTTAGCGTCACATTGCTTTAAAAATTCACAAGCTAAATTATATTCTTCACAACCTGCTCTTTTATAGTAACTTTGTAATTCTTCTGAAAGGATATTTTTTAACTCATTTTAGATTAAATATGGATCAAAATGTTCTTTGTCATTAACTTTGTTTGACTTTCGTTTTCTATTGGTTTTTTTTTTCATTCCTTTCAATATTTAATTGAAGAACCCAATCAGTAGACCCTGAATAAATACTTCTTTCACTATCTTCATCTATTTTACTTCTGCTGCTCTTTTTACCCTTGTATGAAATATTCAAATATGGGATTAAAATTTCCGCATATCCAGTGCAAAGTGTATTTATTACATGTTCATGAGTACTACAATTTGGTGAAAGAGGCTATTTAATTTGCCAAAAATCACATTTTAAAAAACTGGGGTTAAGAAAAGCAGCTAATACACATAGATTGTTTGCTGTGTACTTTTCAAAATACTTTTTCATTTTCTTCACAAATTTAATCAAGGAAGTCGTATGTCTATACTGTTGGGCAGCATTTTCTAAATGAAAAATTCCTTTT
>JAMSGN010000016.1:0-41269 GCA_030462905.1 Jamesozyma gamospora
ATAAGGAATGCAGGTTGAACATTTATTTTGATATTTTCATTTTGTTTCAACACAGTGTCTTGTTCAGTAAACATAGTATCATGCTCATCGACTTGATTATTTAACGTAGCTTTCTCTTTTTCAACTTTACCAATTGAAACATCCCTTGTTTCTACTTCTACTTCTTCTTCTTCTTCTTCTTCTTCTTCCAGTATTTTATCAAGTGCATTACCGAAGAGAATTTGCTCACATAGAAATTCGAAATCGTTATTAGAATCCAATTTTGGTAATGGTGGCAAGTTAGCAGTTGGTGCATTACCTGATACATCGTTGTGTAAATATTCATTCAAATTAATCGAACGTCTTGAAATCGATTGCAAAGAGTATAAAGATCTTTTTGATTCTGAATTTTGTAAAGTTCTTTTAGGAGTTGAATTTGAAGTTTGATTAAAACTCTTTGATATTGATTTTGGAATTGATATTCTTGAAGAAGAAGCAACTATACACATCTTTGAATTTGATCTTGAAAGTGATTTTTTAGATTTTGAAGAGACAATAAAATTTCTGGAATGAATTGAAGATGAAGACCTGCTTGTTTCAATTTTTTCAGATGGTTTAAAGATTGGAATTGCTGGTGTAAATGCTGCAATGTTGGTTTTAATTTCTTTTGAAGACAGATGATTATTACTAAATTGAGATTTTTGAATAACTTTTGGTGTTATTGGATCTGATTCATTTGTTAATTTTTCATTTGAATCATTTGCAGTTGAATCAATAGTTGATTTTATCACTGGTGTACAAGAGATTTTTTGTGGAATAATTTTTTCTATCCTTGATGGATTTTTTCTCAATGAAGTTTTATTTTTTTGTTTATATTGTAAGAGTAAAGTATAAAACAATTTTTCTTCTGACATTGGTGTTTGTAATAATTTTGAGATAATAAGTTCACGAGATGTTCCATGCCATAAAATTTGTAAACTATTCAAAACAGATTCATCTAAATCTTTTCTAGAATTAAAATGTCCGATTGTGGGTACTACAGAGTCTAATACATGTAAGTTAGAATTAGATTTACCATTACCAATTAATTTATTTGCTTTTACATTTTTATATGGATGTTTTTCATATTTTGTTATAAGAGGATGATTTAAAATATTACTAGTTTGAATTCTTTTTTTTGGATCAACTACTAAAATTTTTGAAAGTAAATCTTTTGCTTGAGGAGAAATATTTTGTGGCATTTGAAATCTACCAGATTGAACTTTCAATAATAATTTTTTAATATTATTATCATTGAATGGTAAATGACCTGTTAATAAAGCAAATAATATAATACCACAGGACCAAACATCACTTGGATTACCATGATATGATTTACCCATAACAATTTCTGGTGAAGCATAATGAGGTGAACCACATGAAGTTTCTAAAAGTTTATTTGGTAATTCTAACGCAGCCATACCAAAATCAGCAATTTTAATTATTTTATTTTTTTTATCTAATAATAAATTTTCTGGTTTTAAATCACGATGACATATATTGAATGAATGACAATACGATACACCATCAATAATTTGTTTAAAATAATGTACAGCTTCTCTTTCAGGTAATTTTCCCTTTGCAACTAAATAATCGAATAATTCACCACCATCTACATATTCTAAGACAAGAAATAATTCTGATTTATTTTCCCAAACTTCATATAAACCCATAACGTTTGGATGTGATATTAATTTCATTACCACAATTTCTCTTTCAATACCGTAAGCATTAGTTGGTACATTATTATTAATATTATTTTCATTATTACGTGGAGTGTAAGCTGTTGAAACATTTGAATTAATTGAAGTGTAAGAAATTGATTTTGAAAATCTATTTGATTTTAAACATTTTTTCTTTGGAACAATTTTAACAGCAGCTAATTGACCAGTATTCATATTTTTAGCTAATCTAACTCTACCTGAGGAACCTTTACCTAAAGTTTTACCTAATTTCCATGGACCAATTTTATCTCTTGATTTTCTCTTTGAAGACTTTGTATAAACACTACTAATTGTAGATTCAGCTTGTGATAACCTTTTTGTTGCATCTGTAACAGATTCAACGACTCTTTCAAGATGTGATGATTTTTTTTCAAAAGATGAGGGTGATTTAATATTCATGGCATTTATTGCTGCATTTTTAGCAAGATTGGGGGCCATTATATTGACAGTTTTTGTTTTACACATAAATTAAATTAAAGGAATGAATTTTAGTTGGTTTAAGAAATAATTCTTAGATATTACTTTTTAACTGTTAGTGTTTAAATGGATGAATGTTCGTGTACTTCTTTTGCTGCTTGGTTTATTGATATGAAGTGTAAATATTTGGAAGAAGAGTTTTGTTTATAAAGCAAAAAAGATCAAAATTCAAATGGTGTCAGATTTATTGATATCAAGTAATTAAACTTCAATTAATATTTGCAAGTTGTTTGTTTCAAGTTTATCCATAGGCGATTCACGTACCAACATCGCAAGTTTGTTTGTTTGTTTGTTTGGTGCCACGCGAAAATGCGATGAACGCCAAAACAATTTGCAATTCGCGAGGAAAACGAAGTGCACGGGTTTAGCAAGCCCTAAAGCCCTAGAGTGCCCTAAATAGCAACGTTTCAGACCTAACGTGCCCTGAGAGCCCTAGTCGACCCTACCGGCGCAAATTAGGGCTGGCTCTTTTTAAGGGGGCTTCCTATCAAACTCTTCGATACGAACCCCCAAGATATGACATCCTTTATCAAAATAGTAATCAGTGCATATATATAGGAACCATTTTTTCAAATTATGAAATCGTAAAACAATGATACAATTGAGATCTCACAAAGAATTATAACAAAATATGGAAGATCAATTACTTATTATTGAACAATTGAAGAAAACTTTACAACAATTGACTGTTGATACTAACAATAAAGTATCAAAATTTGAACAAAATTTTGAAATAAATGATAAATTTACTACAGATTCTTTTTATAAAGATAGTGCGGAACAATTTATTAATTTTATTTATAATAATCCAACTATTTATCATGTAGTTGATTATGCTGGTGATATCTTGAAGAAATGTGGATTTAAATACGTTTCTGAAAAAGATAATTGGGATAAATGCATTGGTAAAGAACCTGGTAAGTACTATACTGTTAGAAATGGAACTAATTTAGTGGCTTTTATCATTGGTGAAAATTGGAATTTTGAAAGAGGTGCTGGTATTATTGGTTGCCATATCGATTCATTAACTGCAAAAGTTAAACCTTCTTCCTTTAAAGATAAAGTCGATGGGTTTACAAGATTAGGTGTAGCACCATACGGTGGAACTTTGAATGAATTATGGTTTGATAGAGATTTAGGTGTTGGTGGTCGTATCTTATATAAAGATCAAAATTCTGATAAAGTTAAAGATATTTTAGTCGATTCAACACCATATCCAATTGGTAAAATTCCTTCTTTAGCACCACATTTTGGTAAACCTTCTGAAGGTCCATTTGATAAAGAAGATCAAGCAGTTCCTATTATTGGCTTTACTGAAACGGACGATGATGAACCAACTGATGAAGAGAAAAAATCTCCATTAGTTAAGAAACATTCCATTAAATTTTTAAGATATTTAGCAAAATTAGCTAATTTGAAAGTTTCTCAAATGATTCAAATTGATATGGATTTATTTGACGTTCAAAAAGGTACAATCGGTGGGTTAGATCAAGATTTTATCTTTGCTCCAAGATTAGATGATAGATTATGTAGTTTTGCTGCTCTTCATGCTTTAGATTTATTTTCTAAAAAAATTGATGTTAACGATTCAGATTCATTATCTGTATTAGCTTTGTTTGATAATGAAGAGGTTGGTTCATTAACTAGAACTGGTGCAAAAGGTGGTTTATTAGAATCTGTCATTGAACGTATTGCACATGCTCATGAAGATTCTAATAGTGCTGATTTGCGTACTTTATATGCTAACTCGCTTATCCTTTCAGCTGATGTTAATCATATGTTAAATCCTAATTTTAAAGAAGTTTATGCTAAACAATTTTCTCCAAAACCAAATGTAGGTGTTACTATTTCGTTAGATCCAAACGCTCACATGTCTACGGATAATACAGGTTTAGCGATTGTTGAAGAATTAGCTAGAATCAATGACGATGAAGTACAATACTTTCAAATCAAAAACAATTCCAGATCAGGTGGCACCATCGGACCAACTTTAAGTTTAACAGGTGCTCGTACCATTGACTTAGGTATTGCACAACAAGCTATGCATAGTATTAGAGCTGTTACTGGTTCCAAAGATGTTGGTCTAGGTATGAAATTTTTCATTGGGTTTTACAAGAACTGGAGAAAAGTTTACGACAATTATGGTGATTTGTAATTAAAGAAAGACATTATGTAGATAACTTTAATAGCATACATACAAGTAACCTTAAAAATAACGGACGAGGAGTAGGAATTCTTGTAGTTCCTTTTCATTTTTAAAATTTAAAAGAAACAGACAAACAAAAGATGTTTGGGCCACGTAGTTTGTTTCGAAAAGGTTTTAAAGGTGATAATGCCGACAAAATAAAGGTACTTTTAAATTTCGAATCTCAAACTTATCAATTTTTTTTACCTTTGTCATTCTCTCCATTTTCTTGGAAATATTGCATGGAACGCGGCGGTCTACCTTTTTCGAGCGTCAACGGGGCCGCTTGCCCTGGTTTAGGGTCGGCAGTTTTTGAAGAGAAAGACGGCCTGCCCTAAACGCCGCTCGCGATGTTGTCCCTGGCAAAAGCGTGTGCGCTCTAGGAGTTTGGCACCAAGCCCTAATGCTTTTTCTGTCCAACCCGCATTTCCCATCTCAATATAAAAAAATGGTTCAACCTTTTTCCAGCCAACCCTATTTCTACCGCATTCCAGACCTTATGATTTTTTTTTTTGTTGCGTTGTGTCCGTTTTGGGAAAATTGAATTCTTGTTTTTCTTTTTTGTGAACAAATATATTCTTGTGTTAAGGAAACTATAAAAATAACTTGATAACTATTTTTAATTGAAATTTTTTTTTTACTATTTTAACAAAATCAGATTAAATTAATTATAAAGGTTTTTGTCTTTACTTTTTGTTCTCCCCTTTTTTATTCTTATATAAAGTACCTATTAGTAATAACATTCTCATTTTGTTAAGATTTATTACAAACAAGAAATAATAATATATTAATAAGAAATTTTATAATGTGTGGTGTATTTGGTTATTGTAACTACCTTGTCGAAAGATCAAGAGGTGAAATTATAGACACATTAGTCGAAGGTTTAGAACATTTAGAATACAGAGGTTATGATTCTACTGGTATCGCAATCGATGGTGATGATTTAGATTCTACTACAATTATTAAACAAATTGGTAAGGTTAGTGCTTTGAAAAAAGAAATTGAAAAAGTCAATCCAAATAGAGATGTTACTTTTGTTAGTCATGCTGCCATTGCTCATACAAGATGGGCTACTCATGGTGAACCAAAACAAATAAACTGTCATCCACATAGATCTGATCCAAATAATGAATTCGTTCTTGTTCATAATGGTATCATTACAAATTTCAGAGAATTGAAAACTTTATTATTAAATAAAGGTTATACTTTTGAAAGTGAAACTGATACTGAATGTATTGCAAAATTATTTAAACATTTATACGATACTAATTATCAAAATGGTCATGAATTAGACTTCCATGAATTAACAAAATTAGTTCTTTTAGAATTGGAAGGTTCATATGGTTTATTATGTAGATCATCGCATTATCCAAATGAAGTTATAGCAACAAGAAAAGGTTCTCCATTATTAATTGGTGTCAAATCTGAAAAAAAATTAAAAGTTGATTTTGTTGACGTTGAATTCCCTGATGAAAATGATATGGGTAAACCAGAAACTCCTTTAGTCTCTGCAAATGGCAAAGCTTTATCTAATGTTTCTGTTTCTACTAATAGAAAAAATCCTGATGCTTTTATTAATGGTTCTCGTGGTCAAAGTTCTCATACCGATAATTTATTACCAATTACTGCTAATGATTTTAATTTAAGACATTCTCAATCAAGAGCATTTTTATCTGAAGATGGTTCTCCAAATCCAGTCGAATTTTTTGTCTCTTCTGATGCTTCTTCTGTTATTAAACATACTAAAAAAGTTTTATTTTTAGAAGATGATGATATCGCTCATATTTATGATGGTGAATTACATATTCATAGATCAAGAAGAGAAGTAGGCTCTTCAATGACAAGATCAATTCAAACTTTAGAAATGGAATTAGCTCAAATTATGAAAGGTCCTTATAAACATTTTATGCAAAAAGAAATTTATGAACAACCTGAATCTACTTTTAATACAATGAGAGGTAGAATCGATTTCGATAATAGTAAGATTACTTTAGGTGGTTTAAAAGCTTGGTTACCTGTTATCAGAAGAGCTCGTAGAATTATAATGATTGCATGTGGTACATCATATCATTCGTGTTTAGCAACAAGAGCTATCTTTGAAGAATTATCAGAAATTCCAGTTAGTGTTGAATTAGCTTCAGATTTTCTTGACAGAAAGACTCCAGTCTTTAGAGATGATATTTGTGTCTTTGTTTCTCAAAGTGGTGAAACTGCTGATACTATGCTTGCTTTAAATTATTCTTTAGAAAGAGGAGCTTTAACTGTTGGTATTGTTAATACTGTTGGTTCATCTATTTCAAGAGCAACTCATTGTGGTGTTCATATTAATGCTGGTCCAGAAATTGGTGTTGCATCTACTAAAGCTTATACTTCTCAATATATTGCATTAGTTATGTTTGCATTATCATTATCTGATGATAGAGTCTCAAAAGTTCAAAGAATTGAAGAAATCGTTCAAGGGTTAAGATTAATTCCAAGTCAAATAAAACAAGTCTTAAAATTAGAAGAAAAGATAAAAGATTTATGTATGACTGAATTAGCAAATCAAAAATCTTTACTTATATTAGGTAGAGGTTATCAATATGCTAGTGCTTTAGAAGGTGCTTTAAAGATTAAAGAAATTTCATATATGCATTCTGAAGGTGTTTTAGCTGGTGAATTAAAACATGGTGTCTTAGCTTTAGTTGATGAAAATTTACCAATCATTGCATTTGGTACTAGAGATTCATTATTTCCTAAAGTTGTCTCTTCAATTGAACAAGTTACTGCAAGAAAAGGTCATCCAATTATTATTTGTAATTCCAATGATGAAGTTTGGAATGCTAAAGCTAAAAAGACTAATTTAGTTACATTAGAAGTTCCACAAACTGTTGATTGTTTACAAGGTTTACTTAATATCATTCCACTGCAATTGATTTCATATTGGCTTGCCGTTAATAAGGGTATTGATGTCGATTTCCCAAGAAATTTGGCTAAATCTGTGACTGTTGAGTAAGGGGGGTATTTGTTGTGTCTTTTTTTTATCTTTTCTATTTTTTATGTATTTTTGTATGCCGTAATTTGTAGTAGTATTAGTAGTAATCGATAATTTTTATTGAAAATGATTAATTAATTGCATTGGAATTTGTACTATAATTTATTTACAACATGGTTAATAGAGTAAACACGATGACGTGAATACTTTCCACTGGCTCAATGCAGTTTGGGATATATCTGATGATCTTACGTTAACTATTAAATTTGTGGACGAAACTTCTTGTGTATAAGATTTGCAGGAAATATATTTCCCATTATTATATTACATCCACAATCATAAAAATTGTTTATATCTTATAATTTGTTTACCACATACACATGTTATTTTAAATAATTACGGTACAAATTAACTTATTAAACAACTAAATTAATTATTCAAGGATGAGTATGGGACAATTTGATAATGATGTAATAAATTATGCATTAATTCTGTATAATCCATTTTTTTTACACATGCTCTAGGGTTAATTCGAAAGCGTTAGAAGAAGTACCATAGAGTTTAGGAAATTAAATTACATGATGGTGTGAAAATGATTTCAAATTTAAATGATAAGTGTAGTAATATTGAAGAATGAAATAAAATATTCAAAAAAAAAAAGAAGTGTATTCATTTCTTAATTTGACTCTTCACCCCAAAGTGACTCATGGTTAAAGATAATTTTATTGGAGGAGTTGTAAAATCTATTTCATCACATAGACTTAATGAATAATCTTTAAATAAAAACTTCAAGAAATAGATATCAAAGTTGAAATCGTTTGAAAAAATTGCTTGGATTGAAGAAAACTCTATTTTTAAAAGGGACAAAACGTTATGACCTATGTCTAATCAGTTAAATATTTTAAAGACAGGAGAGAAATTATTTCCAGCAGGATTTATGACATTATGGCTCCGGCTCCTAAAGATAATTTGACAACTAAGTTTTATTTATACATACCCTTTCGAGAAGTTTATTTAAATGTAGAACTGAAAAAACTAAATCTTTGGTATCTGCTGATAAGTTAAAGAATTCAATAGTCTAACATGTTTATAATATGTCTGAGACATCTATCAGTAATATTTTAAAAGAAGTTGAGTTGCTAACGAAGAATTTATAGAAGGATGATACTAATGTTTTTTCAAACAATCAGGAATTCATTCAGGTACTAGTAATAATACTGTGTTGATTACCATGGAAAAGTCTTATACTATTAAATCATTAAAACATTTCATAGTTCTAAGTAATCATAAAAATATTCTCAAAAATATTAGAAGTAATAAATCAGCCTTCCATGTTTTATTGAAGATATAAAAAGGAGATGTTTTTAAACATTTCTTTGATGACAAGTTATGTCTTCAATGCTGTGCTTTAGAAAGCATTACTACAAATCCTAATAATTTAAAAGGTACAAATTATACGTTTTAACTAGTAGCGTTTCTAGATAGTAATTTTTCTGGAGACAAGACTGGCTTGATATATTGAGGAATATTACCATTATTTTTAATTTCCATGCCAATTTGTTAAACTACACGATATAAAAATATTATCAATCTGTTTAAGAAATTGAAGATTTATTAAGTTAAGCGTTCGCTATTAACATCAATAAAACCATAACTTTAAGCGTAAGTAGAAATAACTTGAAACAAATTAAGGAATTTTCTATTATTGATAAAGGTGCGAGTTAAACGATTATACGTTATGAAAAGATGTTGCTTGTTGCCAAATAAAAAAAAAAAAAAAAAAAAAAAAGATATTGATAGAAACAATCCCTAAACGGTACTTATATGGATAATGTCAAATTGGGTTACAATGAAAGTGTTGCCATTGAAGATGCAATCTACTTGCCTGAAATCGGACGCAAAGTCCTAGCTTAAGACATATTTTACAACATGAAAACCATACTCGTGGCTTAGTTATTAATGCAAATAAAATTTTAAAAATTAATATTTTATTATCAAATAGATTGTATGTTTGTAATTGGAAAATACTCATGGATTTTTCATTCAGATGCTTGAGTATTGTAAAGTCTCAGAATTTATCCTTTTTTACTCACATCCAAATCAATATGACAACATAGACAAATTAGATGCTTACAAAGATCTTTAACCAATTACTGACACTGCTGCATTAAAGAAAAGGATTGGCTTGCTATTGAATACCGCACTTGATAATTATGTTATTCTGAGCCACGTCTTATATGCTACATTGAATAAAGGTGGACAAATGATTAAAAAATTCCAAGAATGTCCAATTATCAATGATATTCGTCTTTCACGTGAAAATACTACGAACAAGAGGGTTAAGGAAAAGTTGGGAAGAGTAAATGTAAATTTATTTACTCAAATTGAAATTAGAAGAGTGCATTCATATTTTTTTATTTTTCTATAGATTTTTTAGATGACTTAATAAACGTCATATGTTTTTTTTTTCAAGATTTTAATTACTCAACTTGTCAGCAGAAGTCCAAATCAACCTATTACCGAGATCAAATATGATTAAGACAGTAAATTTTATAAACAAATCTGTTATGGATTGAAATGAATTAACCGAGATAAATTTACTATTATATTCTTGGGAATAAAACAGTCAAATCTCGTATTCAATCAAGTATTCTGACGTCGTATTTTCTCGCGGAATTTTAATGCGTGGTTTTGTTGTGTGACGCACCAGTCTCGTTCGGAAGTTAAGATCGTTTTTGAGCGTTGAACGACATAAAAGTTGAATTATAGAAAATTTGACAAATAGGAGTATGGAAGTAAGTTTAATTAATGGATCTGGTTGAAATATGATGACTTTTATAAAGAATAGTCGTTATTTTTTATTGGACAAAAGTTTGAATTGGGAATGTTTTGAGATTATAGACCCTCGGACTTTTTATGATGAGAATGAAGGGTAAATTTGTGACAGGTAGAGATGTATTAGCGAATTCAAAGCAATTAGCAACTGGTGATAGACGTTTGGGTTTAGATAGGGTCATTGATGGCGTTGAAATAAATGCTAGACAGTCAACAAGAACATTGTCTTTTGAACGACAGAAGAAATTAACATCATCTTCGATGCAAGCATTTGATAATTCACATAGTGCTTTGAATCTCGATAGAACTTCATCATCAAGAGGTTTTGCTAATACTGTAGTAAATGAAAATTACCATACATATTGCGGATTCGATGACTTAACAAGAACTGATACGGTTTTGAAAAGAGATTTGCAATCAGGCATGGGCAATACAGAGAAATATTTACCATTTGAAAATACTTTAAGCACTAGAGCTACAGGGGAAAGTATGGACTTTCATAATGAAGGAAATATTTTTACAGAAGAATGCAGTTCTCCTCGTAATTTATCTGACGATGAATCAAAAATGAATGTGATAGTTGGATCAGATTATATTCATGATTTTCCAAAACAGCAAGCTGAGGGTTTTACAAGTAGAGATACGAATGCGCAAATTACACAACCTTTATTGTTCAATAAACCTGTACTCTATGAATCTAATATGAAGTTATATGACCTGGTTGAGAAACAAGAAAAAAAAAAATTATATCCTAGATTATCTTTTGAAAGCAGGGACAATATAAGGTTGAAAATTAATGATAATAGAATTTCCAAAATCAACGATCATACAGGATTTGTATATAAAAGGGACGATCACGATTCCGGTTTTTTTACTAGCGAGATTGATGGAGATCACATTACCACTAATAATGGATTGATGCCTAAAGAAGTAAGTTTAGAATTAAAAAATAAAAACTTAGTCTCTGATGTTGGACAAGAAATTTGTAACGATACTTCCCAATCGAGCATTGGCTATATAGAAGATTATGGTGAAGTATCAAAACTTTCCACTGAGGAAGATTGTGAAAAATCGGCAGTTTTCATTCAACGTTATTATAAAGACACCAATTCAAGTGCTATCACTATCTCCTATACTCCATCAAAGAATATGGTTTTTAAAGAATCAAATATTTCGAACTTGGAAATGAAAAAATTGGAAAAAAATGTCGATAGTTTAATAAATCAAGAGTCTGAAGATTATCATAAAGAAAATAAATCACCGGATATATCCCGATATAATGAAAGAAAATCCACTCTTTCCTTATTGTTAAACATGTCTCAAATTAGTGAAGTTTCCAGTTTAAGAATTGGAGGAAACTCAAATATTTTAAATGATTCTGAGGTAATGGAAGATAAAGTAGCGGAATATCCAGTGGCTAGTAACACATGTTCAATGGCTAAATATCTAAAAAACAACTATTCCTATCTGGATATTAATAACGGTCGTAAAGGAGGTAATCGTATGTCGAAGTTTGATGTATCGCAAAGATCCAATGATAGTTTGAATTTACACTCTTTGGTTGGGGCTTCGGAATTTAATGTACCGCCGAAATCAAATAATCGTCCCAATTCACACTCTTTAAACAGTATCTCAGAATGTGGAATATCACAAAGATCAGACAGTATTCCAAGCTTGTACTCTGTGGATAGAATTTCTTCAATTGAAGAGAACTCTATATTATTAGAACATAATTTGCCATGTACTTTTCCTGAGAATTCCCAAAAAACAGTTTCTATCAACACCAACTCCAGTTCTTTATTAAATGATGATCACAACAATCAACCAAACAGTAGGACTTCCTCGATCTACTCTATAGATAAAGAAGTATTTAATGATGATCCCAGTAATAAAATTTCAGAAAGGTTTTCTCTTTTTTTCGAGCCTGGCTATGATAATAATAATTTACAACAAAATTCGACACAAATAATGAGAAATCCAAAACGTAGTCATTGGCATGTTCATCATCGTACAACCAGTGACGGTTATTTAAAGAGCTGTGAATCATACGCTTCGACAATTTCACAACCGAAACATGCCAAAAAATTTGGTAAAAAATTTAAAAAATTATTTAAATTCAAATGAGCGTAATATAAATATATATAAATAATTAAAATTATCATTTACAAACTGTTGAAAATGCATCACAAACGTAATCTATGTTGGAATCATTTAATCCACTTAGTGATAATCTACCATCTTCGGTTAAATAGATTGAATATTCGTTTCTTAATATATCTACTTGATCTTTATTAAATTTGGTGAAGTAAAACATACCATGTTGTTGTTTGTAATTAATTAGGTCGTCCCATTTTAAATTATCATGCATTTTATTTCTAATGGAGTGAAGTCTATCTACCATTAGTTGAACATCCTTAAACCACTGATTTTTTAAACTTTCTTGTGTCAACACAAGGTTAGCTACACGAGATCCATAACCTGGTGGGGAAGAATATAATGATCTAATTATTTTTTTCAATTGAGAATCTATGGCTAATTTGATCTTTGGATCAGAATTTAAAGGTGTTACAACACTTAGAGACCCCACTCTTTCACCATATAAACCCATGTTTTTGGCAAAAGATTGGCACAGGAATAGACCATTATCCCATATTTTATCGTTTTCCAAACACATCCTTAAAAGGTACGCATCGTTGATTAAGTTTCCAGACTCTAAACCTTGGTATGCCATATCTATAATTGGTATCATTTTTAGTTCATGTATAGTATCTATAATTTTTTTCCATTCTTTTCTTGTTGGATCTAAACCTGTTGGATTATGACAGCATGCGTGCAAAATAATACAATGGGGGGTATCAGATTTATCGTTAGTTATTGTTGTACGTAATTCATTGATCCATTTATCTACGGATAAAGATCCTGTATGTTTATCATAATACGAATAAAAATTTAATTCGTTAAACCCATTTTTGCTAAAGATGTTTAGATGATTTGCCCATGAAAAGTTTGGAATCCAAACTTTATTTGAAATGAAACTTGATAAAAATTTTGCAGTAATTGATAGTGCACCTGTTCCACTTAAAGTCTGTACAAAAGAAATTTTGTCGTTTAACAACAAGTTTTTACCGTTATTTTGACCAATGTTACATGATTCGTTGTATAAAAAATTTAAAACGTTTTTTGAATAATTTTTTGATCCATTGATAGGCAAGTAGGAAAGATTTTTATTTAATTCTGCATCTCTGTCAATCAATTTTTGTGCCGTTGCAATTGAAGGTAAAGTGGTAACTTTACCCCAACAATCTTTATAAATACCAACAGTTAAGTTTACTTTATTTGGATTCAGGTCTTTGTTGAAGAATTCAGTGAGACCCAAGATCTTGTCTGGGGGAGCCATTTGAACCTGATTTAACATGAGATATGATTTAGAGTTTAAGTACCTTTTGCAAAGGAAAGCATTTCGTGAGGAAAGCATGGTGTGATGTAATTGGGGATTTATTATTTGCAAGGTGGAACTTTTGTAAGAGTTGAACTAAGGCTAGTTTATATCAAGTTGCAGTTGCAAGTTGCCAAAGTTGCAAGAGTTGCCCAGTTTCAAAATTTGTTTAATTGCAACTTGCAATGACCTGAAAAAACTTTTTGCGGAGCGATAGCGCTGTCGGATAAACAATACATAATATTAGATGGTATTAATTAAAAAAGATATATATTACATCGTTATTTTTGTACTCAGTTGTAATGATGAAGATTTTGATAGGGTTTTGCCATAGTATTTTTGGGAATTGACAATTTGCATTACTTGAATATCAGGATATTAGGGGTATTTGTAGACATGATAGGGCATGTTGTCTAAAATCGTCTGGGTATCTTTAACTTTTTGATAATATAATCAGAAATGTACTGCACTTTATTCCGTGAAAAGAAACTCTTCTCCTTTCGTTGAAAGTGGTTCTTTAAAATATGTGCAAGCGCTGATCCATTTTCCTACTCGACTTGGAAATATGCCAAGTTGTAAAAAGATAAGGCTTTTTTAATTGTAGTTTGTTCTATAATATACATAATTACCTTCTAAACCTTTTTGCTTTTTTTGGCAATTTTAATCTTCTAAAATTGTTACTTACTAAATTGTATTTTTTAGCTCTTTTCTTTGTATTTTGTTTATTTTCAATTTTATTCAAAGTGTTCTTGTTCTCACTACATATCTCATTATCCAATTGTTTTTCTTTATTTTCTGTTTGATTTAAATATTCATTTAATTGTTGTTTTTTTAAATTTTTTAATTCTAAATGAATATCAACATGTTTTTCTTGTTCTGTTGTTTCTTTTATTCTTTTGATACGATTTTTTCTTTTTTTTGATTTATGTTGGAATTCATTTTCCAAAGTATCATCTTGCAAAGTATCATCTTCCAATTTGTTATCTTCTTCTTCTTCAAATGGATTACTGAATGTTGAAGATACAGCAATGAATTCATCTTCTAATTCACGTAGTGGTTTTGATAATGTTCGTTTCCATATTGGAGGAGTATCTATAAATTCATTATCTAAATCATGTTCTTGTTCTTGTTGTTTTTGAGGAGTTTTTAATCTTATACCATGTGGTAATTTCATAGGAGAATTTGGACCATAAACTTTTGTCGTTGACTTGGAAATATATGTAGATGAGTTTTGTTCCGGATGCAACGAGGGAATACTTGATTTTGATATATTATCTTGCGAAATTGGTATATCTTCTTCTTCTTCATTCAACTCTTCAAGATTTAATTTCTTTTTCACGGGAGATAAATTCATTTCAAATATACTTATTGATTTCCCATATATTTGGGGAGTTGGACCAATTTCAATAATTACCGAATCATTCAAAATTGGGCTCTTATTGATTGTTTTGTTTGTCTTTTTAAATTGAGAATATTGTTTGTACTTTAATTTTATTGATGGATTGGATCTAATATCATTCTTTGTCGGGGATCTATTATTTGCTTTAATAAAATTGTGTTCCCATTTTTTCAATTCTTTTCTTATATTTGCCAACGATTCAGTCATGATTTGATTGTTGTTTGTTTTACGTGATAATAAATGAAGTTCATTAAAGCGTTTTTTATTTTTTTTTCATAAGCGTGTTTTTGTCGAGTAAAGTTTTTCATTTAGCTCATCTCTTTTTTAACTACGCGAATTTTTTGACATCATATTTTTGTTAATAAATAATATAAATAAGAATAAATAATAATATAAAACAAAAAAACAACGAGAAAATAAAAAATAATGATTTCTGTTGTTTTCAAATGTGTATATATATAATTTCGTTACGTCGTTAATTGAAAATTGTAGTATTGTCATCAAACAAATTCATAAAATTATCTTGTTCTTCCATTAATTCTTCTAAGGATGGTGCAATATAATAATAATCTTTTGAAGTTGTATCTTCTTCTTTATTTGAATTTGTATAACGTGGTAAGAATTCCCAAATGTTGTTGTATAATTCATCTTCCTTATCAAAATTTAAATCGATTTTAGATTCAGATTGAACATTTTCATTTAAAAATGAATCAATATCGAAATCATCGTCATTGTTCTTTTTTTGAATTAGATTATCAATTTCGTTATAAATATCTAAATAATTTTCATTGTTTTCTTCGGAAGTTGTGACGGTATTTTTAACTGGTGCAGATGATCTTCTATTTATATCAAAATTGTTTGGAGTAGAGACAATTGTAGAACTTGGTGAAAGAACTGATGGTGAATTTGGACGTTCAATTAATTTTTCAAAAGTGGAAGTCTTGTTGATTGATTTTTCGTTATTGTTAACTGTCTTTTCTGAATTATTTGATAATGATCTTGTAATATCGGAATCTTCGAAGTTTAAAAATGCTAAATAGTTGAGTTCATTTTTTTTATTTGGTTTAGTTAATTTTGTGGCAGGTTTTACGGTGGTCTTAGTAGGTTTTACAGTTTTCAAATGTGTTTTGTTTTCTGTGATTGTCTTTCTACCTGGTCTAGGTCTTGGAGGTAAAACCCAACGTTTTGAAGTTTTTACAATTGATGAATCATTTTTTTTATTTTGACAAGTCTTTGGAATTAATGGAGTAAAATGAAGTTTATTTTCGTTAAAGTTATGTTGTTTGAGAGTGTTTGTAATGGCTGCGGTCATGACTGAATATGAAAATTAGGAATATTAAAAAATGTGTATATATGTGTGTGAATATGTTTATTAAAAGAAATGAAAAGCTGGCATATGAATTTGAGATGCGGAGTTTGATGGTGTTGTGAGGATGTGCGTTGAAGAGATTCGATATTGTAAGTTTATATATTTCAAAACTATTAATGAAATATCTGTCAAAAGGATTCCGGAACTCGTTTTGCGATATTTCGGTTTTTCGTTTGATCGAGTGCTGCAGGAGTCTCTTTGTGGGATAAAAGCAACGAGGATAATTGCCTGTGAGGTCATTGCCTTGTTCGGTGACGAAACCAGTCTTTCTGTTTTCGGCGTGCGGTGTTTTCTCGGCCGGAAGGCCCCGCGTGGTGCCTCTACGGGTCCGTCTCTGTTACCCCAGAAAACAAAAACTCGGTATGATTTTGGAAAAGCCGAAAAAAAATGATATTTGTTTCTTTCCTTTGAAAATTACCCTCTTGATGGGAAAGCTGTCAAAAAAAAGTAATGCTGTGTTTGTAATCACGGCAAATGGCCGGGCCAAGAAGGGAAAAACAGAAAAACAGTGCAGCCTCCGTCGAAGCGAATACTTGAATCGAAGTTTAATAACGTTTTAGGTTTAACGGAGGATACTTAACGAGACCCCTGGAAAAGTCGCACGGGTTTATTTGGTACAACCAAGTTCAAGGATTTTTGCAAGGATTTTTGCAAGGATTTTTGCAAGGATTTTTGCAAGGATTTTTGCAAGGATTTTGTCGTTCCGAACGTTGCTCTCCGTGCTCGGAAATATACGGATATTTCACTGATGCTTTCACGGATATTTTTAGTGTCAATCGAAATGATTGCTTTGTTTATAAAAAAATTTTTCCTCAATAAATTGTAAATCATAGAGAATTTTTACTCCATGGAAAGAGTAAGACAGTATTGCTATAAAGGGTTACACCGAAAATTCCGTGTGATCCATTGGTTTAGGAAACTTGGCCAAGTGAAAGTTTCGTGTTTTTCTGGAGTTTTACTGAGACTCACATTGGTTTCATTGTTATGAATCTACACAAGATAAAAATTTTGGACAGTTTCATTCTTGTTATTGTTTTTTTTTTCGCTTCTAAGATCCCCCTAGTGGTTTTCCAGCTCTTGATGTCAAATCTTCGAGATCAGCAGGAATTTTTAAGTTGTAAGGCGGGGAATAAATATAATTGCCTATGAAAACACTGATTAGAGTTTTCATAGAACTCTTAGCATTGCCTTGGAATAATTTGAAAAATTTTTATATATTCACCTGGAAAGAGATTGTTGTAGAATGGTCCTCATTATACAAGAAATTCATGTAATTCTATTTGGTTTGTAAAACAGCATTTTCTTGGTTTTTGAACATATCGCGTAGTTTTGTTACTTGACCATAACCATTGATTTTGAAAACCTACACATGTTTCATTTTATAAAATATTCTATGAAAATGTAGTTTTGCAGTTAAATACTTAAGTTTTCATCAATATACAGGATTATTCAATTAATGTTAATTTTTTTTTTTGATACCTTTTTGCCGTAATTACCCAATTATCACATTATATGAAAGGACGTCTGGAAAAAAAAATTGTCATTGAGCGAAAAAGAATTTCTCACAACACTTTTACATCATATATAACACTCAAGATTATTATACAGGTTTATATATAGATCCGTTCTAACTTACTTGTTATGTATAACGTTACATTAATGCTTGAAACCTTTGAAGGATATGGGCAAGACTTTTATTTGTTTTTTTGCAATTCCCCTTGTAAAAGTCGACTTTTTGTCGTAGTGTCACAAGCATCACTAACATTTTAACACAGGTTTTCAATATCTTAGAGGCGGTTGTTGTTTTTACTTGTTTTCTTGAAGTGAAAAGTAAAAGTTTAATCTTTTTTATATTATTTAATGATATTTGTCTATTTAATTTCGAAAAATTTATATATTTTTGAAGAAAAGAAGAGGGGTAACAAAAACAAGTGAAAAAAAGTAAAAAATATAAAAAAAAAATATACTGTCCACTCTTTCTTTTTAGCTGATATGATAAAGGAAGGTTTATTTCTAAAACAATTGAAACATATTTATTTGATACCATTTTATTAATAATGATATAAATTAAACCTAACGCTTTTTCCTTCTTGAATCCTTTTTTAGGAATTCGTCTTGAGTATATTAAAAGCGTCTTATAGAGTTGAGCTACTATATACTAGTAATAATCATCTAAAACTGGACGTAGAATTGGGTAGCACCTAAAATTTGTTATACTCTTGGTTTTTTAATAGGGTTTTTTTGAGCTTTAGCAGTTTGAATTGGCTCGATTTTTTTTTCAACTAGGTATTTTAATATACAAGGTTGTTTTCCAAATCAAAGACGGTTTTATTACAGTGACTTTTTATCAGTGAAATTGATGGCATTAACAAGAGTTAGATCCGTGCTCGTATATTTCTCTCGTAAAATAACAGTATTATATATAAATTTTAGTCTGTTCCATGATTCAGATAAATATCAGGTACAATTGTTAACATAGCTCTTTGGTTTCAAATATGAGTCGATTTTAAAATTCTGAAATCTAGTACTAAATTTTCATTAATAGAAACACCAGGTAAATGTAATTAAGTCTCAGACTTGTTTATTAGTACGTTTTGTAAATCCATACTTTTTTTTAAGACAACGGTAAGATTTGTTTAATAAAATACCACTTTCTTATGATGTTTTTAAACTTTTCCTAATTTCGCATGTTTAATTCTAACTAAAATAGCGTTTTAGGCTTATCTGGATTATGGCTTTGACATTCATTTTAGCTTTTCTTGGATTAAGTAACTAGTTACTTTGTCAGCAATAGTTGAGTAGGTACTACTGTGCATATAAAACAAGTTTAATATTTCGTTACTTTACATCCTTGATGATATCAGAGTGATATTCGTTGCGATAGTATTCTCAGGAACTATAGTAGCGTATTAATTTTGGACTTTTTCGTCATTATCTAGTTTTTTCAAATTATTAGTATTTAAAATTGTAAAATCCTCATCGGAATAAGTTGATAATTGTTTGTAAGCGTAATTTAAGTTTACAACATCGTTGTTACTGTTGTCACCATTGCGAGTGTTTGACTTTGTGGCTAAATCAGAAGGTAATAGTATTTTAATAGATTCAACTACTGAAAATTGTTATTTGGTATTCTACAAAGCGTCATAAAAATCTAGAGAAATACATTTATGACCTTTGGAGTAAACTTCTCCACAGAGTTTATGTTTTGATGAAAATCCTTTGGAATCCCTTTCAGTCATTATACCGTAATACTGTTTCTCTCTAAATAGTTTCTGGGTTATTGTGAGGTTGTTTACCCTTTGAATGAGGTTGGCCACTGCATCAAGTCCAACACTATTGTGCTTGAGATATGTTTGTTTAAAAGCAGTGCCAATTATAGTCCAGGCAATTTTAGTGATTCCATTACAGAAAGTCTGACATTGCTCCTCTTCATGTCCCTGCTCACCACAAGATGCCCCCTTCATCTTTTTCTACTGATCCTTATTTTTCTGATGCGATTCTTTATCAAAGTATGGTTGGTAAACTTATTTTTGCTGCCAATACCGCCTGTTTTGACATTGTTTACTCTTTGTGAATTCTGTGTCGCATATTAATTCAACCTCGAAAAGTTTTTTAAATTCGATCCAAAAAGAAGCCGCCGCGGATTATGTCCCAACTTCCTGCGTATTTATATCGTTATTACAGGACATAAATAGTTGATAAAATATTTTCGTATACACTCAGGTCAGTATTTTTATATTCCACTATACTCTTGCTATCTTCAACGATTGAACTAACAGAATATTGCTATTTTAATCTTTACTATTGTCAATTTCTTTACTCCACAAAATATTCTAATTATCTTCCAATATCTAATGACACAATTTAAAGTTTTAATTCCCCATTTGCAAGACTTTTACAAAACTCATTTTTTTTTGAAATAAAAACTGTCAATTCTAATAAAAAGCAATAGCTCTTCACTCGAAAATCCAGCCGCTCATTAAATTAAATAACTACAAAATCGCTTATAAAGTGTTTTGGGTTCTGAAAACTTCAAAAGCATGAGCAATTCTCTTGGTCATGGTCTTTTCACCTTCTCTAACCCAGACTCTTGGGTCAAAGTATTTCTTGTTTGGAGCTTCTGGACCAGTTGGGTTACCAACAGTGGTCATGATGTAGTCCTTCTTGTTTAAGACGTAATCTCTGATACCAGTTAAGTAAGCCCATTGACAATCAGTATCTAAATTGACCTTAACAACACCGTTGTCAATACCACAGTGGAATTGAGCATCGGTGGAACCGGAACCACCGTGGAAAACGAAGAAAATTGGCTTGGAACCAGCAGCTAAACCTAATTTTTCAGAAGCGTAAACTTGTTGTTCACCTAAAATTTCTGGTTTTAAAGCAATTTCACCGGCATAAATTCCATGAACATTACCAAATGCCGAAGCGATAGAGAAGTTAGCACTAATTGGTTTCAAGGCTTCGTAGACGGCGAAGACTTGAGCTGGTTTAGTGTATAAGTCGTCCTTGCTTGCACCTTCGTTGTTGACACCATCTTCTTCACCACCGGTAATACCGATTTCCATTTCTAACCATTGTTGCATGGCGGCCATTCTCTTGAAGTACTTGACACAGGTGGCGATGTTTTCTTCATCTGTTTCTTCTGATAAATCAATCATATGGGAGGAGAATAATGGTTCACCGTGGACCTTGAAGTATTCTTCGTCAGCAGCTAACATACCGTCGAACCATGGTAATAATTTCTTGGCACAGTGGTCTGAGTGTAAGATGACTGGGATTTCGTAGGCGGAGGCAATGGATCTGATGTAGTGAGCAGCAGCAATGGAACCTCTGATGGCAGCATTTTGACCTTCGTTGGAAACACCTTTACCAGCAAAGTAGGCAGCACCACCGTTGGAGGTTTGTAAGACAATTGGACATTTGTTGTCTCTGGCAGCTTCTAAAGCAGCAACGACAGTGGAAGAGGAGGTGACGTTGATGGCTGGGATAGCGAACTTGTGTTCTTTAGCGTAGTCGAAGACGGCTTTGACATCTTCACCAACGATAACACCTGATTTTCTTTTAATAACGTTTAAAATACCCATTTTACTAATTTTTGTGGATGGAGATTTTGAATGTAAACAAGAGAGAGGAAAGTGTTTTGTTTTGCAAAACGTTTTCTTTAAGTATGAATCGAATCATTTCGAATTTTTTCACGCGGAAAAAAATGTTGCCGAGTTTTCAGATCAGCGGGTTGTTTGAGCAACCGATGCGTTGTTAAAAAGTGGACGCTGGTGGGACGCGTGTGTCTGGGTGGCGACGTGTGTCTGGGTGTGTAAATCATTTTGAACGAGCTTGGGTGTGGGTGTGTATGGGTGTGTAGCATTTCAGATATTTAAAAGTTATTTTTAAAGTTTTCATGAGATCTTAACGCAGGTACCAGATCTACCCCTGTCTCATTGTGTTCTTCTCGTACATGAATCGTATAATGATGACAAGATAGTGAGGATTGTGTTTCATTAAAGTATTTGTAGTCATGTTCATATATGACTCAATCTTCTTTCTACATTATATTAAACCCATCTTAATAATGATTTACATTTTTGTTGAAAAAAGTGAATTAAATATTATTTTCAAATAATATTTTACATATATACTTGAAAAACATAAAAAAATTATAAATATAAATTGTTGTGATTTTAGAATTTGCAATTTTACTAATTAAAGAACATCGTTGTCAATATCACAGTGGAATTGAGCCAGTGTTTTTTGCCAACTGTTGTTACGCTACCACTGTCTAACGTTCTAACGTTCGTACTTCTCATCTTTGATCATTTCAAATGGTATTCAGTGCTGTAGTTCTGTGTATATCTATAGTAGCGTACTAATTTTGGACTTTTTCGTCATTATCTAGTTTTTTCAAATTATTAGTATTTAAAATTGTAAAATCCTCATCAGAATAAGTTGATAATTGTTTGTAAGCGTAATTTAAGTTTACAACATTGTTGATACTGTTTTCACCTTTGTGATTGTTTGATTTCGTGGTTAAATCAGAAGGTAACAGTATTTTATTAATATTAATAGATTGTGTATTTTAAATTTTGAGTATGATTAAAATTGAATTTTTAAATTCCATCACGAAATTCATAACTTCAAGAATAAAAACACAACGAACATACAAAAAAATATTAAAATAAAGCAAAACCATATAGCTTTAATTTAATTAAAATTAACATATTCGTCTTTATAATCTTGAAAACAATCATCTTTTTCAAATAATTCAAATATTTCCTTGTCTTTTCAAGTATGGTCGTCGATGGTTTCCAAATTAGATTTGTCCACATTAAAGAAATGAAATTTGTGTTTCAAACGCAATTCTATATTAAATGTATTTTCATTTGTCAAAGATCTTCGCTCAAGTATATATCTACATTGAGAAAATATTCTTTCGATGTCAACCGAAGATAGATTGGCATATAAAAATGATAATGCCAATTGAGATAGTGCGGAGTATATATTTTTTTTGTCCACCCAGTAATCAAAGAAATATATCCATATATCTGACATAGCCTCCAGAAACGGCGATAGGGTTTCTGGTAAATATTGGTCAAGTTCATTGTCACTGGTGCTTTTCACATCGATTGGAACATTTTCCCCGACAAGGTCGCAAACAACAGGTGTGTCAGGTTTGGAAGCTTTTTTTGTTTTCGTTTTAAGAAATTCTTTCATAATCTTTTCACGTTTTTTTTCAATATGAGATGTGCTTTTTCACGTTGACTACCAAACTGTTACTCATCCATTATTATCTTCATGAACGTCAATTTTGACCATGAAATTAAAATGTCAAGAATGGTAAAGGCAATTAATTTCCTTTGACATATGCTTGAAATATATGTTAAACTTTTTTTTTTGCCAGAAAGTAAACTAAACTCACACCAATCCTATTTGGATTTTGACGAAGTTCTTGCTTCTTGAATACTCCCCAGAATTTTGCACTATTTACGACTTTGGTGAGTTGCTCAATATAGATTCAAAGACACTTGTAAAATTTAATGGATGTAACAAACGAGTTTGATTCATACCTTTGACTTTGCTTGTAAAAGACACAGAATGGTTCCATACGGCTTGTAATGAAATTTACGACTTTAATCTCATCATGTTAAGATTCAAATAAGTTACTATCTTTTTTTGTCTTTGATTGAGTGTTTTTAAAACTAACGAACGGGTTTACAATAATTACAGAAAAAATTCGAATTCCAGCGTGTGCCATTTTTTGATGACATATTTTGGCATTTATTTTGCGATACTTGATCTTTGGTGTCGATTTCAAAAAACATGCTAATTTAAAATTTCTTTTCAGCAAAATTTAAAAAAATGTACAGTAAGCTCATTCTTTATCCTTTTAGTAATTAGATTTAAAATATGAGCTTAGCATCTGGTATGAATTAACGGTATGTCATTGCTCAACATCTAGAAAAATCTTTAATCCCAAAATTTAAATTATCTACCATAGTTCTGGTATTAGAGGCCGTATCAACAATAGTAGCAAATACCTTATTAATAATATCAAAACGCCTCATCAATGAATATACATATCCACAAAGGTCTGTGCCACTATGACTAGCTTCACTTACACTAATTACTGTCACAATCATTTTGCATTGCAGTTGCTGTTGGTTGTATCCTCTTTTTTAATTTCAGGTTGCATATCTGACAAGAAATTACTGTTTGTGACAAAATATACAACAACACCCATATTTGCCTTGGTTAGTAGTCCATATATCAAAAGCTAAGGAGACAAACATTGTTTTGATAAAATGTTTTTCTGTTCAACTTGAAAAAGTTGATCGGTTTCTTCGCCAAATTTTACTGAGGTATGGCGATCCTTGATGTAATCTTCACATCTGATGAAAGAGCGATTGCCTATTTGATCAACTTTATTTCAGGGTGCACTCTGTAAAGTATGGTGGAAATACTGTCTGGAACGGGTGCCATTTGATTTGAGATGTTTTTTTCAAATTATCACTCATACTCATAAATTTGACTTTCTTGATTTGGAGATGTTTCCGTATACTGAAAAGTTTACCTCAACAAATTTTTGTCACCCATCTTCCAAGATGGACTCGTCCTTTCACCATTCCTGATTATTACTTATACTTTCTGTTGAAAGCTTATGGGATCGTCCTTCTTTTAGTATGTAAAACTTATTTGTAGTCTACTTTTTCCTGTTCTTTCTGAAAATATTTTTCAGTTTTCTTCGAGACGCAAAAAAACACTGGTAAAATAATAAAAATTTTTCGATGTTAAAAATCTATGATACCATGATGAAGAACAACTACGACGTTGTGAAATTTTTCACCAGGTCGACATCGTAGAGATAAACATATATCTAATGGCCATATCTTTAGTTTAATGTTATAGAACTAAGTAATCAGTTTAATAGAACTACCAAAATATAATTCTAATGTTATTTATATTGCATCCACAATTACAAAGGTTATTATACCGCATATGCTTCCTAGAAAATAGGTTATGAGCCCTGTACTTTACAGGATTGAATTATAAATAATTTCAGTTTAAATTAAACTATCGACTATTGAACAACAATGACAAAGATGACAATGGATGATTCCGTTATATATATGACGAAAGGTTCATTAAATATGCGTAAATGTTAAGACGAATGCAGCAAGTTACTTCAAAAAACATCTGAAGATATGGTCAAAAGGTATGCGTTTGTAAGTATCAAGAAAATTATTGATTTAGAAGGTGATGTAAGTGACTACGAAGAGTTAAATGAAGTGATTAGGTAAAACCCAATCTAACTACAGCTCTTTACCCAGAATTTGTGGATCATAATGACCAAACACAAAAAGGTACAATGAAGTTGGTAGAATATGTTTAGCCAGGAGACTAAATGAATAAAGAATTGAAGAAACAGATCTTAAAGCTAATGACAAGATTCACTGGATCGAAGAAAGATTCAAGTTGACTAAAAGTAAAGAAACAGTTCATAAACTCTAAAATGTAAATCTTTGAGGATGAAGCAAATTTTTTCAAGCAGAATTAATACACTATTCAAGTATACGGAGGAAACACCCCCCTATTTTAATTGTTAACAGGCATCATTTTTAAATATAGAATTGACAAAGGTAAAGCTCCATTATCTGTTGACAAATTGAAAAATATCATGATTAACTTGGTTGATAAAAGATCAGAGACGTCTATTACAAATATTCGCAATGAAATTAAAATGTAAGAGAGTTAATAGATGATGACACCAACTGCCATTCCTACTGCTGCAAATAACACTGCTTTAATAAATACGGGTAAATCTTATATCTCCAAATCTTCATCAAAGTCTATAATTTTAGGTAATCATAGAAAGATTCTTAAACATCTTATAAACACTGAATTTAAATTTAACTTCTCAGTAAAACTAACCAAGAATATGTATTAAAGTCATTTGATAATAAATTTTGTCCTCAATGTGGTACGCTAAATGTAAATTATAAATCACACTACCAAAAATCTTAACAATTAAAAAGGATAGCATATAGATTTTTATAAAATTAATAAAAAACCTTTTTTTGATAATAATATCCCTGAGGACACGAATGGCTCAATTTAATCAAAAATAATTTACATTATTTTTAAAGCCCATTTCAGTATACAAAATTGTAGGACATAGCAATATCGTTGGCCTATTTAAGAATTGATGAAGTTAGACATGCTACAAAGATCTGCGTAGGACGATCATTTCAATCTAAAAATAAGTAACTTGTAGGCAACGATGAAATTTCTTATAATTGATGGAGGTGCGAACCAAACAATTATTTGCAACAAACGTATATTGCTAGATGCTGTTGTTCTAAGTACTAAAATTAATGACATTGACGAAAATTCATCTATTAACGGTACGCACGTAGGAAAATTACTATCAAAATGGGATAATGATAAAACTATGATTGATGCGATATATGTATCAGAAGTTGTTTTTTCATCACCGACCATTTCACCAAAAATATCACGACTAACTTTGTCATAATTAAAACCAAGTTGAGCTCTCAATAAAGTTTTCATAGCAATAATAAAATAAAATAAATAGTTTGAAGTAACTTTGTCCAATGTTTTAATTGTAGGATTAACTTGACGATTTTTGGAATAATCAGTTAAAATCTCAATACATCTAGTAACTGGATCAACAAATATATTTTTTTGATTACCTGAATACTTTAAAATTAAAATGTCAGGAAACCCATAAAGACCACCACCTGAAAAATAAATCATCCACATAATACAAATAAACATATCAGTAATACGTTTGATAACTTCATTCTTGTCCAGAACAATATTTGGCTTACGAACTGGATAAACACGTTTACGTAAAGTATCAGAAAGCAATGTAAAAAAAAAGACATTTTTGGATGAACTCTACTTTCTTCAACGGTTGCCAAATCAGAATCCAAACAGACCTGAGCAGCATACTCGACAGAAATCATGTTGTCGTAGTAAACGTTACCTAAATAAGTAAAGTGATCATCAAATCTAGTTTTGACATCATTGTAAAATCCCCTAATATAAGAACGTGAGAATTTACCACTAATAAAAACAGATTCTGGAGGGTATACTTTGATATTAAATGGAGTCTTGTTATTGTATTCCTGACAGACCTTGTGACCAACTTGCTTAATCCAATTCCATGAACGATATTTGTTGGTAAAAAATATTTCATCAAGTAAAGAATCTTCTTTACAACTTTGATACAAAACAGCATAGGTACTAATTGTTTTGCTGGAATGTAGAACTTGGCGATATGAATTGATATCGTGATGTTCTGGATAATCGTTGAAAGTTTCATACCATTTGTGCAAAATTTAAAAATTGATGATGAACAAACAATCAAAGAATGTCCAGTTATTAAAGCTATCCGTGCACGACATAACAGTATCACCAACAAGAAAGTTACAAGAAGCTTGGTAATATTACTGTTTAAATATGAAGTCTATAGATCATATTGATATGTTTTTTGGTAAACAGTTGTTTTGCGGGCACCACAATTCACGAGTGAACTGTTGAGACAAATAGAAGGCCGTTGTAAGACGGGAAATGTTAGGTCTTAAAGAGAACGACATAGTGATGAGCTTGAGATGTAAACCTAACGGAATTAAACAAAATAGAGTGAGGATCCAGAGATCAAAGGAGATTGAGTACATGAAAGGAGGATTGCAATAGACTCCCACGTAATAACAAGAGGATATAAGAATCTACCTTAATATATAGGTCTACAGTCTGGTGCGGAGACCTACAGCAACGCAGTGGATGAAGGTAACAATTATCGTGCTACAGATACATTAAACATATAGGGGTAGACCTTAGATAAATCAGCACAAAGGTCATAATAAAGGTAATAAATAAGAACATGATAAAATAAAACCTTTATGGAAATAAAGGGTTGATAAAGGGGAGATATTTTAGAGTAAAGAGGCTAATTATTCTTTTCTCTTATATATAAAAGAGAGAAGATTAGAGTAGTTAATCTTATTGAAAGAAAGGGAGAACTTACATAACAGAAGTATCATATATATATAATTAAAAATACACTGAAAAACAACAAAATATGTCTTTTAGCAACAACAATAATCTTCAGGAAGCTGGGACGGAAAACGCGGCTTCTTCAGCTTTGAGTTTATCTCAAAATGGTGCGACTTCTGTTGGTTCGACTGGACCTATTACCAGATCCCAAACTAACCGTCCTACTTCATCTCTATCTGAAGAATCTGAAGAAGTTAACACCGTTGTTAACGATCCTACTGTTACTTCTGGTCAACTAATAGAAGAAATACTTCAAGACGTGCAAGAAAAACTAATCCTAGAACATCAAGAACTAATCAAACTAGGAGAACTGTGAATACTCAAGCTACAGCTCAAGATGTTGATTTATCACTTTATGCTACTCAACACGAGGTAAATCAAATTATGAATATGATTACTAATATGTCACAAACTATGAATGAAATCAAAGAACAGCTAACAAATCATAATAACTTTACTACGAATGTTTCAAACAATAACATCTCAACGACTACCACTGACAATAATACTACTCAAGTTCAACCAGCCAATAATGTTAGAAATAACACTAATACTACCATTGAATTCGATAACATTCCGTATTTTGATATGAATGGTACAAACTTCAAGAATTTCAACATTGACTGGTCAAAATTCAACTCAGCAAAATATAATGAAGTTCGATTACAAAGTAAATTCATTCGTTTAACTATCAACAGTCTAGCCAAACCGGAAATTAACTTTAATGACCCGAAGGAAGTTGATACAATGGAATTCGTTTCTTGGTATAACAATTTTGAAGATCTGCTAAGGTCGTTATCATTACATACCTTCCTATTCATTAAAAATTTCACCGATAAACCAAGAAATGCTCTAGAAACCGCTGATGACCTTTATTTAAAATCTAATGTTTTATCTCATTTCTTTCCACATGATCATAAAGCATTATCAAATTGTCTAAATTCATCTTCATTATTTAATGCAATCAAAATGAAATATTTTCCAGATGATCCTCTGTCTTATTCCAAAATTATTTTAGACAATTTAAAAATTGGCTATGAACATTCACTTGACAAAGTAATGACTCCATTCAAGGTAGTCAATACTTTGAGATCAATGGATAAGTATGCAAAACCGATCACAGAAGCCGAATACATTCAAATTGTAATGAAAAAGGCCAAAGAAAATTATGCAGAAGGTTTCACTGTTTACTATGACAAGTGGAACAGTAATAGCGACGCTTTTAATTTAGACAAAATCATATCACTATTACGTGATCATATTATTCAAACCACAATTCAACCGCAACGGAGTTTATCTTCAAATACTCAACTATACAAAGTTCCCGGATTGGCAAACATAAATAACAATCCATTATCATCGAAAGATTATCACAACAATTATTCAAATAACAGGAGATATCCCAAAAATAAAGGAAAATTTTATCCAAACAGAAAGAACTATAATACAAAACTCAATAAACAGAACGCTAAGGATAGACGTAACTATTATAACAATAATAACAGATATTCAAACAATAATAAAAGAAAATATTATTCAAATAAAAGATATAATAAATCAAACGTTGGGCAAAATCAAACAAAAATTCAGCATAATTCTGATCAAAATCATGTTACTCCATCCGAAATAAATCCAATGAAACCATCAGGTAGTGGAACTTGCGCCATTCAATTTCAGCAAATAGGAGAATCACCTAATACTTATGATAATAGACTCATATTTGATAATGGTGCACAAGCTCACATTACCAACCATCCAGAATTATTACATTCAATCACCTATACGCCTGGTTCAGCAATTGCATGTAACAAACAAATCATTGGCACAATAGGTTATGGTATTTTTACCATCAAATTAGGTAAAAGAACGGTCCACTTACAAACCTACATTACATCCCCTGAGATATCACTATCATTTCCATTAATTATCTCTGAACAAATTCTAAGAGATGAACTACATCTGTCAGTCTATAACCACTATAAGAAACCATGTCACTTATATGATGCCGACACCAATGAGTATTTAACAGACTTTGAGAAAATTAATGGATATCTAACTCTACCAATTCATCCAAAAGCCATGATAAATATGATAACAACACCACAATCACTAGTACTTAATGCTCATGATATATGCTCTCACCTTAACAAAAAGAAGATTCAAAAATTAATTAATGAAGAGCTTCCTGGTAGAAACATATTACTATCTCAAACACAAATCAAACAATTAAATCAATCCTTAAAAACTCAGAAGTCATGTGAAGCATGTACTCAATCCAAGCCGGTCAAACACAATGTAAAGAGATTATTTATAAATCCAGCTAAAACAACTTTGGAGAGAATCAGTGCAGATTTATTATATTTAGGCTACCAATATTTTTTAGTTATTATTGATCATTATAGTTCATACACCTGGGTTTATCAATAAACAAAAAAAGGTGAAACAGGTAAATGTATTGATGAATTTCTAAATTTTATCGATCAACAAATTCCTCACCATAAAATTAAAACCTTTCTAACAGACAACGGGTCAGAATTTATTAATAGACATGTACAACAATCATTAAAAGCGCATGGTATAATTCACACACATTCCAGCATATTCACCTGCTATAAATGGGAAAGTAGAGAGAGTAAATAGAACATTGATAGAGGGTACCAGAACATTAATCATCGCCACAAAAACTCCAATAAATTTTATCGGCTACACGGTACAATACGTAGCTGAATGCTATAACCTATTACCAAAAGGTAATAGCAAATACTGACCTAGAGAACTAGTCTAGGGTGAAGTTGCAATTTCTACGTCTCTTTTCCATCCATTTGGTTGCAAAGTTCATTATTTAGTGGCATAATCGAGACAAGGAAAATCAAAAATAGAACCTATTACGCTCTCAAAAATCTATCTTCGATTTATAATCCGACAAATAATTGGACATATCATATATGATTCACATTAAGATCAAATACTAATTTCAACACCTGTCACATTTCACAACAACATCCCTGGTTTCGACATAACCATTCCTCTATCACCTATACTAGAAAATACCAAAATAAAGTCAATTTCACAATAAACTAAACAAAAAGGAGAATCAGCCTAAACCAAAATCAAAAGAAAAATCGACCAAATAGAGCAAAATACCACAAAACAATTAAGACCACAACTAATAGTACTCACTCAGACATTACCAAAAATTAAAGATGCAATTAATGATCATCACTGGAGAGATGATATTCTTAATGAATTTCGTAACCATGCTAATTACGGTACGTTTAAAGTTACACGAACACCTATTCACAAACCACTAGTACCAGTAACATGGGTATTGTCAACTAAACCACACTTAGGTGGTTCAATCAAGAAATATACAGCGGGACTAGTTGTAGAGAACCTATATCTCATAAAGAATTAAACGCAACTCTAACAAACGATCCAGCTATTGTAAAAATATTATAATCAATAACATTACAAAATGGATGGTCAATTAAACAAGCGGGTGTTACAGCTGCCTATCTGCATGCACCGTTAATCAGATAATTGTACGCTCGTTTTCCAACACATTATCACTTACAATTTAAAAGAGTCAATCCTTTAAAACAATGCCTACTACTAAAAAGAAGCCTATATGGTTTGAGAGAAAGCGGTCGAAATTGGTTCAACCATTTTTCAACAACATTATCAAAGATACAATTTAATCAGTTACAAACATGTGATACAATATTCACCAAGAGAACTGATTATGGTATAATATTTTGCTGGATATATGTTGACGGCTGTATTTTTACAGGTTCCTCAAATGAAATCATCCATCAGGCTATTTATGATTTGCAAAATATAGGTATCAATATTTCACTGTTACGTGATATTAACCAATTTTTAGGAGTAAATTATGAACGTACAGGCAAACATTCAATGAATCTGCATCGTCCGCCAAACCCGTCTAACAACTCAAGTTCATCAACTATAAAATACCCAACACCCAGCTTTCAGTTTTATTTAACAAATGAAGATCTCAACTCATCACCTACTCACCCCTTTCCATTCAGATCTATCATAGGAGATATACTATTCTCAGCATTATCTGTACGTCCTGACCTCACTTTTGCAACCATATATTTATCTAGACATTTAGATTATATGAATAAACAAACGTGGAAGATGTTTCAAAGATTACAGAACTACTACAAAAACACAGCTAACTTTAAACTACACTTAAATGCACAAAGTACTTTAAATACCAAATTTTCTATTTATTGTGATAGTGGCAATGCAAGTGACCCAATAAGCCGACATAGTTATGCTGGATTTATAGTATATTATGGAGAAACACCATCATTTTGGCGAACAAAAATGTCTAAAACGGTATGCCCTTCATCAGCACATTCAGAATTAGACGCTGTGTAGACAGCTGTCAAAGAAACCCTTATTCGAACAATACAAGAAATAAGGACAACATTACATCAAACACCATTGGAAATGATTCATGTTTACCATGATAACCAAAATTATCCTTCCCTAATGCACGCACAATTCATAAACATTGGGATGTGAAATACAAATTTTTGCATTAAGAAAGAAACTATTTTTTATTATTATCATCTACCGACATGATTGCTGACATTTGCACAAAACACCTAAGCAAAAAATCTTTACAAAAGCATAAAACATCTATGAAACTCTAGTAATTGTATTACTTATCACGGGATTCATAATTTTGTATGTGCACTACTTTCAATTTTTTTAATTATTAATAAACATATTATAATCAAATATAGGTTTGGCAGGATTAATAAATAATCTTTTTACATTATTTTTAATCGGTTTGGATTAAATGCATACATCACCTGACTTTTAGATATTCGATGATTTATTTAACCATGTTATTTGAGTTTGGGATAATGATATATTTCCACCAGGGAGTTCCACAATAATTAATTTTTGAATTTTCTTTCCGTTAAAATGGGATTATGTATCATGGGCATTAAGTACTAATAATCCTGGTATTGTTATCATATTTATAATGGCTTAGGGATGAATTGTTAAGTTGAATATCCATTAATTTTCTCAAAGACAGTTCGGTTCTCGTTGGTATTCGCATCATATAAGTAACATGGGTTCTTATAATGATTATTTCCTGACAAATGAAGTTCGTCTCTTAAGATTTGTCAGGAAATAATTAATGGAAATGATAATGATATATCAGGAGATATGATGTAAGTTTGTAAATGAAGTGTTCTTTTACCTAATTTGATGGTAAGTGTTCCATATTCAATAGTATTAATAATTTGCCCATTGCATGCAACAGCAGAACCTGGTGTGTAAATGATTGAATGTAGAGACTCTGGATGGTTGATAATGTGCGTTCGTGCACCATTATCAAGTGTTCGTATACTATTATATTTATCAACTTGTCCAATTTGGTGAAACTCAATAGCACAATTTCTATGACAAGTCTGAGTAGTTCTTGAACATCTAGGGGTACTTTTTCTTGGACGTCTTGGAGTATTGCTTCTATTAGCTCTAGTAGAAATATTATTAGCATTAGTAGCAACGTAATTAACTTCTTCAAAGTCTTCACGTGTGGATAAAGCAGAACAGTTAGTTTGAGATCTGGTTATTGATCCAGTTAAACCAACAGAATCCGCACCATTTTGGATGAAATCCAAAGCTAAAGAAGCTGCGGATTCCGTCTCAACTTTTTGAAAAGTATTGTTATCATTAAAGGACGTAGTTTGTACTTTTTTAATTATTTTTATTATATGACTTACTTATTAAGGGTAGCTTCTACCCCCTGTGTTCCTTTTAAGGCTCCCCACCTACCCCTAGACCTATTTATAACACAAATTCACTTGTTCTCTTATTATTATATGGAGGTCACTTTATTTTCCTACTTTCCTGTACTTAATGTCCTTTGATCTCTGGATTTTCACTCTGCTTTTCTTGATTCCAATTTCACTTCTCAAGCTCATCACAATCTTGTTCTTTTTAGGGCCCAACATCCCCCTATTATCGCGGTCTTCCATTAGTCCCATTATTATGCCGTAAACAAATGATAACAAAAGAACGTATATTTGGGCTCCACGCTAATGATAAGTCATTTCAATGTGTGCTGACGAGTCTTGATTAAAATGATAGAGTTCAAAAGTGATGTAGGTCTTTTTCTGAGGACAATTTTATCATAAGATATATTTTAGGTGAATGAAATCATGGAGATGGTTTTTCACGAATCAAAATACATCTAAGGATCTATACAAGTGAAAATCCTCATCTGATTAACCAGAAAAATTTTCAGAAAGCGTATTAGATTGTTAATGAATTCATTTAGATTTTCAAATCTTTAAGTGACTGTTCACAGCATATGAAAACAAAGTTTACGAGATACACATTATTAAGTTGATTCAAATAGATTTGTTTGCCAATCTAGTTACTTAAGCTTTGATCGGTTAAATATAATGGATAAACAAAAAGCAACTGGTCGCTAGGGAATTAAAGAGTATTCTTAACGGCATATTAGTATTGACCAGTAATGTTATATGTTGATCTTTTTCGGTTCATTAAGAGACGTGAGTTTTGTAAATGAGTCTAAAAACTTCCAGGGTTGTATTTTACTAGGATATTACGTTTTGTGAAATTCTTTTCATTTTTTAAGGCTATTGAAATATTTTTTTTTCTTGTTTAGAGCAGAGAGAGAATATGATGAAATAGGATTAATGACTAATAGATTAACGAAATGAGCTGTATTCTTTACTTCAAGGAAAATAGTATCTTCCAAGAGAATTTGTAGAAGTACTTTTGAAAGAGGTTGTATTGCAGGAAGGTTACCGAGGATTTGATTATAGACTGAGATGTAAAGTTTATTGTCTGGTAACATTCGTTGCTGAGGCTAGGTAGATTTAGAACTTTGCAACATTCTATGGTACCCAGAATGTTGCTTGGTTTACTTATTTTAACCAAGACTGTGTTAGAAATGATAACAACTTTTGTATCGAGCTAATAAATTGGTAAGATTTTACATTAAAAGTCTTAACATATTAGAAATATTTCATAAATTTTTTTTACAAAGCTCACCACACATGATACAAGATACAGTTTATAAGGATATTCAGTTTTTGTTGGAAAGGCCAAAATAAAGTGTCAGAGACCATTGTATAATTATTTTATCTCCATTTTTTATTTACTACATACAACATCCTTCTAATAAAATTCTCCTTGAAGTAAATGTGAATGATTGGAACAAATTATCCTCACCAATCTCTTAAGAGTCTAGAAATCTTCTTAGAACTAATAATAGGGGTTTTATTAATGGGTATTCCTCTATCTTCACTGTTACTAACAGTAGTGAAATTGAGTCTACTGATAATAATATTTTCAATACCACAGAATAAGATGCTGAAATGGTAAATAAAGAACTGTGGGATGAGGTAAAGGAAGACATTTGAAAAAAATTTGCACCTATTTTTTAACGTTTCTCGAAAGAAGGTTTGGTTGTTCGTTGCAAAACCTATTCCTATTATACGACTAACCGCCTCAATTTCAGTCCAGATGAGACCTGACGAAGATAGCACACAATCATCTTGTGAATCAGACGTTGATATGATAATCACAAACAAAAAACTCAAAATTTTTGCAATAATGAAGAAAATGTTACCAGGCTTAAAGCCGCACTTACATTTTCTGTTGAGATAAAATATGCCGTTTTTTTGAATAGAAAAACGATTTGCTGAAAAAATTTTTTTTCCAACTTAAAGATAAACTTGAAGCAAAAAAAAAAGGCTTTCGAGCTTGGGTTTTGCCTTGATTATAGGGTACTGGAAGTTGGAGAAAGGATTTTTCATTGTCGAAATTTATTGTAAATTCCCAAACTTTTCTAACTAAAGAAAATCTTAAACCTAAGCTCCTGAAAAGATTAGAATCACTACACAATGTTAGATTTGTTGCAGTGGTGTTAGATCATTGGTCAGATTTTAAAATGAAGAATTATCTAGGTGCAAGGGCAACGTCATTCGATAAAAAAGAAGGCAAATTGTGTTTGCACCAAGAAGTTTATCTCATACTTCCAAAGGTATATTAGAAAAAATGACATATATTTTACAAAAATTTGAAGGTGTTAAGGACATAATTTTGGGAATTTCAACATAGAACGCTTCAAATATGTTGAAATTGGGTCGTCTTATCAAGGACACTAATATTTTTGGTACTCTGTGCATTGATAATGTTCCTCGTGTGCTTCATAGTACGAATTTGATGGTGGTATTGTGCAAAACCGTTACGACGATGATGTTTATTTAAAAGAATCGATAAAAAAAAATTTATTGAATCTCAAAAAATGTTGAAAGCTGCTTTGAGTTGGCAGATCAATAAGAAGGGCCTTAACATAAATAATAGTTAGGAATGCGGTTTCATTGAGTATTTACTTTCATCAAACCCATTGGATGATACTGACGAACCTTTATATGAAAAAATAAGCAATGATTATTTGGAAACCATTAATAAATTGTCAAAAGAACTAAAGAAATGGAACAAAACAAAGGTATTGTACGAAGAAGTTTGTGTGAAGGCTGAATTTGTACATAATGAACAAACTTTAATGTTAAAAAAAGTTTGGTCGTAGTAGATGGGTATCTACGGTTGATTTTGTGAGTAGAATTAGAGTCTGTGATCATGTAGCTGGCAAATTCAAAATTTTTTGAACAAGACTTGAAAAGGATAAAGCAAACATTGGACATTCTGTTAGCTTTTAAAAGTCTATGTGAAATTTTTTCAAATGATATCTCTATTGTAAAGTATTTTTTGGGTTTTTTATTTAAATACAGAAAGTAGATGGATAAAAGAAATATTTTTCATGCTTAGTAACTAGCATCAAAACAAAAGGTCTTCTGATAGATTTCACTAAAAAAATGGAAAGGTATCGTGAAGTCTGTGAAGAAAAGAAGGATTACATTCTATCTTCTTATTTAAATATTTATTTCGTTGACCATAGTTTTTGGATGTGGTCTCTCGAAAAACGCATAAAAGGAGTTAGAGTAACGGAAATAACAAAAATAAGTGTTAATGAATATGTCAACAATGATATTTTTGATGAAAGTAACGATAATCCAACAATGTTTGTTGATACAGATCAAGCAACCTCTGGTGATAGTGATGACAATGTGGCCACTTTTATGGACGACCCTGATTCTTTTAATTATGATAGTTTTTCAAAATATAGGACCCACAAAAAAATATAAAATTTTGATGAAAATTCAATTGAGAGAATTTTGAGGAAATAACTACATAAAGAATTGATTTGTTATCGCATACTTGCAATTTTAAAAAAATAGGGATAAATGTTTATCATCGTCTCAAAATTATACGAAGGAGGATATTAAAAGAAGAAGTTGTATGATTCTCACCGACAGTGATCAAGATTTATGGAATATTTACAACTTGAGGTCTTTCTTTCATTGACTTGTTGCTGAATAACGATTTGAAAATAAAAAAATTTTCAAATCGTTTTTCAAACAAATTATAGTTCTTATTACTTGTGATGATGAAACCTGTGAAAATAATTTTGTAAAAGTTTGTGTTTACCAGATTGATTTTTATCATTTAAATTTTATATGCAAATAATTAATTCATTTATTACTTTATATATTAAATTACAAAGTTATATAATAATCTTAACAGCAAGCTATATTAGACGTTATCACAGTGCGTTCACACCTTTGATGTCATTACTTTCCATAAAAAATATCCATAGATCTTTGGAACCACTAAGCAGAAATTTTCGTATTGATACCTAGTGTTAAATATTCAATAATTTAATAGTTTCATCTTGTATTTCTTTATGATTTTCTTCGTCCTTAATTGGTTCTATATGAATCCTTCTTTGTTGCTTGTGTCTTCGAAAAAATGTTCTTTAATATTATTATTGCTATAGGGACGGTTATCATTATCACTAAGGTGAATATCATGGTCAAGTTTATTGTTATACTGGTTGATATTACAATCTGGAGAACCACTATTTTCTTTTGAGACCAAAAACTTTAAAAATTTTGTGTTTTAATTACTATAATCATTGCAACAATCTATATGGCTTGCATTTTTTAAATCACAATTATCATTTATTTGAGTACAAATATTTTCATAATGCTCCAAATTATCTTTGCTATATTTCATATCATTCCAAAGGGATATACAAAAACCTCCATTTTTTAACGGATTCACAACTTGTATATATTCATCAATTGTGGGAATGAAATTAATTATAAGTACTAAATTAGTATTTGATACATTAAAATTTTGAAATACTGATGTAGTTTCAACTAAAACTGTCTTCAATCTCCTCACTTAATTGTAACATTCTCCAACGTTCTTATCAATAACTACTTTCTGGACAATCATAATCACTCCCCTAATTGTGGCGTATTATTCTCCTCATTGACACTCTCTCATCCAGGCTATTATTTCCTATTTGGGCTTAAGTATGAGTACTATATACATGTAAACTATTTATAGATTATATAACTATTTAGAACTTTAATAACTTTAATAAGTTGGAAACATTTGTTCATAATTCTAGTTCTGAAATTCCATTTTCCACACTACAAAAATATCAAAGTTTGCCATCTTAGTATAGTGGCTAGTACACATCGTTGTGGCCGATGAAACCCTGGTTCGATTCTAGGAGGTGGCATTTCTTTTTTGCATTTTTTTCATTATTCTAAAAATAAATGACAATATTCTTATTTTCAAATTTAGTAATTTTGCAAAAGAAAAAATGTTCAGTCTATATATTACAAATTAAATTAACTAAATAAATATACATATATATTATATTTAAAAATGACTTAATTTATTAGTCAATGCATTACTAACAACAAAAACATAAGTACCAGATAATGGATCTAAACTTTCAAATTTACAAGCATCAGAAGAATTTTCTTTCAATTTATTTAAGACTTTAATAAATAATGGATGTTTTGAATCGGTAATTTTAGTTCTACTATCTTTTGTTACTGGATTACAATTATAAAGTGTAACTCTTGCTTTAACATTAATACCTTCGTTTTTATTAATTTCAATTGATGAATTTGGATAAACGTAACAAGATTTTGACGCAAAGACAACAATTGTACCACATAATAAATTTAATGGAACATTTGATAAATCAACTGAATTTAAAAATTCAATTTTACCAAAATCTTTATGACCAATAATTAAATTTTTAATATTACGTAATTCTAATAAATTTTTTGATTTTAATGTTTCTAAAGATGGTGAAATATAATAACCATTATCTTCAAATGAAATATCATCATTTAATGAAGTATTGTTATTATTAATAGTATTATTTTCTTTTATTGGAGTTTCTTTAATTTCTTGTTTTTCAAAATCAATTGGTTTTTTTGGTAACACATTTTCAATATTTTTTTCCTGTGAAAAATCAATCTTTTTAACAACATTATTAGATTCAATTTTATTATCATTATTTTTCTTCAAATCTTTTTTAATGATTAAAGTTTTAAATAAATTTTTGTCTGGATTAAATAAAAGCCTTGAAGAATTTAATGTATTCGTATAATCTAAAGGTTTATTAAATGATGATTGAGGTAATGATACAGAATCTTTTGTAATAAATAATGGAGTTGGTCTGTTGTTTTTAAAATCAGAACCTATCTTAAAAGATGTTGATTTATTTGATGAAGTAATTGATTCAGGAACTTTAATCTTAGTAAATAAATTATTATTAGTAGTAGTATTATCATTTGTTTGATTATTTGTATTATTAAATAATTCATTAGATTGAGTTGGTTTCGAACCAAATAAACCTGTTGAAGGATTTGTATTGATAGTATTAGTTGTACCTAATGGTTTTGAACCAAATAAACCACTAGTAGGAGCTGTATTTGTTGTTGTTGTTGTTGCTTGATTTAATGTAGCTGGTTTTGAGCCGAATAATCCAGTAGATGTACTTGTAGTTAAACTAGTGGAATTATTAAGTGTAGTTGGTTTTGAACCGAATAATCCACCCGTAGTTGCGGTAGTAGTATTAGTAGGGTTTGTAATATTACTACCAAAAGTATTGGTAGTAGTGGTGGTAGGATTAGTAGTATTATTACCAAATGTATTGGTAGTTGTTGGTTTAGAACCAAATAATCCACCACCTAAAGTAGTATTAGTTGCTGTAGATGTAGAGTTAATTGGTTTGGCGCCAAATAGACTACCTTGTTGTTGAGTGTTTGTGGCGTTGCTTTGACCGAACAGGCCACCTTGTTGTTGGGTGTTTGTAGTATTATTTTGACCGAATAGACCACCTTGTTGCTGAGTGTTTGTGTTATTTTGACCAAACAAACCACCTTGTTGCTGAGTGTTTGTGTTTGTATTAGATTGACCAAACAACCCACCTTGTTGTTGAGTGTTTGTATTGGATTGACCGAATAAACTGCCTTGTTGTTGATTGCTTGGTGTATTTGTTTGGCCAAACAATGTATTGGTACCACTTGGTTTTGCGCCGAATAAACCACCTTGTTGTTGAGTATTTGTTGAATTGTTTTGACCAAATAATGTATTAGTGTTAGTTGGTTTTGCACCGAATAAACTATTTTGTTGATTATTCATATTATTATTTTGTTGATTAAAAGTATTATTATTATTATTATTAAACATACTTGAATTTTGTTGTTGTTGTTGTTGTTGATTATTACCAAACATTGAAGTATTATTATTATTTGATTGACCAAATAAACCTGTATTAGTTGTTTTATTACCAAACATTGAATTTGTAGTATTAGTATTATTATTTTGTTGACCGAATAAACTATTAGATTGAGTATTATTATTATTATTGAAACCAAAATTATTCATTGTTGGTTTTGAAGTGAATAAACTATTTTGTTGTTGTTGATTATTTTGATTATTACCAAACATCGAATTTGTATTATGATTTTGTTGACCGAACATACCAGTATTTGAATTTTGCTGATTAAAATTATTATTATTATTTTGTTGACCAAACATACTAGTATTTGAATTTTGTTGTTGTTGATTATTTGAACCGAACATACTAGTATTTTGATTATTCGTTGTGGCATTACTATTCATACCAAATGAATTATTATTATTATTATTCATACCGAAGGTATTAGTAGTAGTATTATTATTTGTTCCAAATGTATTAGTATTAGCGTTATTATTATTTGAATTTAATGAACCAAAAGGTGAATTTTGACTTGATTGACTGAATTGAGACCCAGCAGAATTACCAAACATTGAATTATTATTATTATTATT